>PVJH01007676.1:0-30419 GCA_004026705.1 Nesogale talazaci
CAGTAATGCTACAATAGGTGATTGTAATGCATTGCATTTGAAAATGAGTTATTCATTTGGAAATTAATCATGCAAGAAGGCAACTTTCAAATAAAGCACAGGAAATCACAAATATACTTACATGGCTTAGCTCACTGTAAAAAGGCCCAAAGAGAAAACAGTTTGACATGATCAGAGCTATGCACTACTTCATACAGTAACTTTAAATATAGTGATTTGGTGCCAAAAAACATTTCCTAAGTTATAAACAGTTATGCATGTCCTTGCCAGATGCCAATGCACACTACACGCAAGACATCAGTGCCACAAGAAGCAAGAGGCAAAGATGTAACTGGATCATGTCCCAGTGGCCACGAAAGAAAGAGACTCACTGTACCTTAAATGACTGTTTGCAGGCTTCTAAGATCCCAAGAGTGATGCCATGAATGGAGATAAAAGCAGAATCCCCAAAGTCTGATTGATTAGGATGCCCCATGAAATCCTGACCTCAACCTTTCAAACCATGAAACTTTATTCCATGAGATGTTTGCTTGTACATGGGACGTCTCAGCAGCTTGCTTTTTCTGTTGTAGTTATTGCTAAAATAAACATCACATAACATTTGCCAAAGTCAACTTTTTACGTGTAAACATAGCGACAGCAATGATACCAATTATGCAACCATTATCCTCACCCAATGCCAATTTTCCATCACCATAAAGAGAACTCAGTGTTCCCTCAGCCAATAACGCCCCACCCTCTGTCCTGACAGTGATCACAAATACATTTTGGTCTCTACATTTGCCTGTTTTTACCTTTTCATATACGTGAGTTCATGCAGGAACTGTCCTTTGTGATTGACGATTCTACTCAGTATAATGTCTTCAAGCTCTCTCCTCAGCTTTATTTTTCGCTCTGGGTGAGGAGCGCGCACTGTATGTATGTACCACCTTTTATGTATCCACTCACCCATTGATAGGCATTTAGATTGCTTCCACCTTACAGCTGTTGTGAATGGTGCCGCAGTGAACATTGGTGTGTATATCCAAAGGGGCGTCAAAAAATTCATGGGAAACTGAAATGAAAAGATAATGCATGTTTCCAGTGAACTTTTTGAAGTTAGTCCCCTTTATTCTTAGCAGGGAGACTTAGATGATAGTTCCATTTTTAATATTTTTAGCATTGAGCCCACAGGGTTTACTAGAATGGCCAAACCGTTTTGCATTTACACATGTGATGGATTAAAAACCACACTCACTCATCGAGTGGCATCGAGTTGATGCCAATGGTTGGTGACTCTAGGGCAGGGTCGAACGACTGCTGTGGGTTTCGGAGACAGAAGCTGTGCACAGGAGCGGAAAGCCCTGTCTCTTCTCCTGCAGAATAACTGGTGCTTTCAAACTGTTTGTCCTTTGGCCTGCAGCCCAACATGTAACCCCTACACCACCAGTGCTCCCCTCCAATTCCCCCACATGCTCTCTGATATTTGTCATTTCCCTTTGTTTTGGCTTTATCTGCACCATCCTAGTTAAAGGTGAAGTGGCATATTCCTGTGGTCTTGATCTGCATGTCTCTGTTAGGTAAGGGCATCGAGCACCTTTCCATGTACTCATTGGACACTTAAATATCTTCTTTGATAGACTGTGTATCCAATCTTATGTCTACTGCTTATTGAGTTCTTTGCCTTTTTGTTGTTATTTACTTCTTCTGAGCTAAGTATACATGATGATATCATTTTGATTTTGCTAAGTGTCAATTTATGTGTGACCCGGCCGCGATTTCTCAACCACTCAGTGAGACAATGGATTTTCCAGAGAGTGGGAAAGCTTCATGAAGCTTACATGTTTAACAGTTGAACAGTTTTTCTTATGTACACTGCAAGAAACATACTTTAATTATGATTTTCCTAGGTGTACACCCACTATCACTTCTTGCTCACTGACCGGCATCTTGAATGATGGAATTAAAGTGGATGTGAATTAGTAGTTTCACCCCATATGAGCCAAATGCAAAAATTTGATGTAGACTGTTTCTAAAGCTACCAATGCCCTATCAACAAAAGCTGTACTAGACACATAGTACAGTTAAGCCTGCAGAATGATTTATGATATTGCCCAAATTCCTCTCTTTTCATGACTTTTGTCCTTGGATGAACTTGGAAGCCTAATCTTACTCCCCCTGCCTCCATCAGCCTCATTTGGAGCTATCTATTTCTTTCTGCAGACCCTCCCCCCTTTGTAGCAGAACCGATCGATTCTAAGACCCCTGCCCCTTTGTAACTGATCTCATGTGCCCATGATATTAATAGCATCCATAACCTTTCTTTGTTATGAAACTATTATGCATCTGACATTACGCGACTGGCTGTCTAACCTCTACCCTGATTCCAAGTGTCATTAGGCTCATTGTCTGGATGTGGAATCTGCCACTCAGGATCACGTAGCTAATGCACGGGAGAGCTGGGATTTCCAAACCAGGTTTCTTCTCCCTGAGACTGTAGCATTTCCTTTTCCATGGGAGGCCACTGGACCTCTTTCAACTCATAGCAACACCTACAAAGCAGAACCGCGCTCTAGGTTTTTCTTCATTGTATTCTTTACAGCTTGGAGAAAACATGCCATCGCAGATGAATTTGGCATACAAATTTAAAATGCATTCTGGGATGCTTCTGTTCATGGCTGCTTTTAAACATAAATTGTTTTGATACTGGGAGCAGAACAATTAAACTCGTGAAATAGAAAACAATGTTAGTCCGGGTAGACTAGAGGAACAAATTCAAGGACACGCATATCGATATAAGGAAAGGGTTTGTTTATATACAAAAGGAATGGGACATGGAGAAAGCATCCCAGCCCAGTCCAGTTCAAAGTCATAAATCCGATATTAACCCATATGCCCAAAATCAGTCTATAAAGTCTTCTTCCAACTCACGAAGTCACAGGTCAGTGGGTGCAGAATCCCGGTGCTGGCGGGGCACCTCTCCTCCAGGGCTCAGGGTCCATCAACAGCAGAAGCAACTCATCGCTGGCAGAGGTCTCCATCTGACCGCCCCAGCTTCAGAGGTCTGGCTCCATCAGGGCAAAGCTGTGTGGTCTTTCCGCAGACTCCTCCAGCTTCTCTGACGCTGCCATCTTGTCTTGTCCATGATTCATTCTCTCTGAGACTAACTCCCAACAACTGGGGAAGATAGCTTCTCATCTTCACGAGGGAAATATGGTGAGATTTCCCAGAAGTCCCAGGAGAAAGCCATGCCCACACAGACGCCTCATTGGCTTCTCAATGGCTATCTCCAGATTAACAGGCTAGACTCCACCCCTACATTTCAATCATAAAATTAACATAAGCACCTGACTGCCACAACAATGAATCAGTTCTTTGTCCTGCGAACAAAAATCCCATGTACGGTAACATTTTAGTGCACCAGGGGCCTGGGTGGTGATGGGTAAGCCCTGGACTACCAGCTGAGAGGTCAGCAGTTAGAACTCACCAGCTGTTTGCTCCACGGTAGAAAAGACCTAGTGACCTGCTCTGTAAAGTCTAGGAAACCCTATCAGGACAATTCTACTCTTGTCTTAGAGGGTCACGGTGAGTTGGAATCAACTTGATGTCATTAATAACATCCTAAGGAAATAATGGAACAAATATATTTTGATGTACTGAGGAGTTTAATAGCAACTGTTTTTCACCTTTTCATAGGTGTTTGCCAAGGGCAAGAACGTGGGCAACTGATGAGATAGTTAAAAGCATCAATTATCTGATAAACTTGCTGGTGAATTCCAGACAATGTTTCTGTAGATAATCTAGAATTGGGTATCATGTGAGCCACCCTCCAATCCACTTATATTGGGTATTTCATAGTTTCCAAATTATCAGCCAAGTTTTTTTTAACTTCATCACTGTGGGGTGGAAATTTCAGGATGTGAAGGTTTGGGGTGCAGCCATGGCCTCCAGAGGTGTTTGGCCAATTTCATCAAGAGCCGAGACTCTGAGCCCCTGCAAGGACCCATCATCGATGGGATTGTGTTTTGTGGCAAAGACTAAAACACTTGGAGAGGCCCAGCCTTTGAGACCTGGTGTCAGGGTATTAATACGAATTGAACTCGTAGCATAGGCATTTGCTAATTTGTTGTTGTTGTGGAGGAAAATCCAACACCATTCTTTAAACACCTCTGCTCTGTGCACTGATGTCTGATGTCGCCCTGAATCCGGTGGTCTTGCATTTGGCAGTGAATGCATCATTCTTTCTGCAGGCCGGGAAATCCAAGTTCTCCTTGGACAAGGCCAGGCCTGTCTGTATTCTTCACTGGTTTTCCCTAGCAGCTCTCCTCCACCTCTCGGGGGTTGTTGCACAAAGACCCTTTCATCGGGCAAGGTTGGGCTCTCAGTATCCAAGCTCTTTCAGGAAAAGACTTGGAAGTCTGTCTTTGCCGTTTCTACACCCTTTTGCTGTCATCTGGTGACTGCCCATTATGCCCCTGTCCTGCTCCGAATGCCATTTTATTCATGTACTGCACCATTCCCATCTGCCTCTCTTTAAACCCATGTGGAGAAGCTCTGATGTCTCTAGCTCGTGTTTCACTTAGGAAAGATTTTAGGGCTAAGCTCAACACCCCGCTGGTGATATTAGGAGATGATGCTTTCCCACAGAGGTTCAAGTGCAGTGAGATAATGTCATCTTTCCTCAAACCCTGTCCTGGGGTGGGGGGCGGAGGGGGGTGGAGGAACAGGGTATTTCTTGACAAAACTTTCATTTCCCTAGGAAACATTAAAAACACCCAACAAACCCGTGTGATTTCATAGGTTCTGGTTAAATAAGGAGAAATGCTAATGTGTCGGGCTAGTGTAATTTATATTCATAAAATGCAGTCTCAAAAGAAGAGACATTTCACTAAACTGAGGCATTTGTAACCATAAGACGTTTCTATCGGAAGGCTCGTATTTAATGTCAGAGTTTGCTGTGGTCACTGACACTGGCTGTTCGGTGGAAACAGTCATTAATTCTCTCTCTGCAGTCTTGCTGTGGCTGCTGTGAGGTGCTGCAGAGCCCGCCCTACCTCATAGCCACCCCAGGCAAAATCAAGGAAGCTCTGGCGGCTCCCTGCCCTCCTCCTGACAATCATTGCTCTGTTACAGCCTCTGTGTCAGTAGATCATGCGAGGGCCTTCCGCGTCCAGGCTCGACTTTTACAATCACGGTGCCCATTGCCAGCGTGTGGGAGACAAAGTCTGACTTCACCTTGTTTTTAAGGAGAATTCTGGCTGAGCTTCTGCCAGGAGAGATTTGTTCATTTTCCTGTAGTTCATGGTCTCTTTAATATTCTTCAACCACATCATCATTTCAATGTGTCCATTCTCTTCCAGTCTTCTTGATTCCTTGTCTAGCTTTCACATGCATATAAGATGATTGAAAATATGATGGCTGGGGTCAAGTGCACCTTCCTCCTCAAAGTGACATCGAAAGAGATCTTTTTGCCACAGATTTTCCCAACAAGGAATGTCATTTGCTTTTGTGCACTGGGAAATCAAGTCATCTTGTTTAGTAGGCTTTACTTTTCGTGACTTGGGGGTGCCATGCGAGGAGCAGTCAAGACGCTTGCACCTATACTGTGGTTTCTGCCAGGCCTTGAACATCAGGATTGTGTCTCCATCATATGAACATTGTGATATGATCACTTGCACATGAAGCAGATGGCTTTTGTACACGTTTCCGAGGAACTTTAGTCATTATGAATTCTGCTGAAAATAGTTTTCCAGGTCAAGATGCAATTATATAGTGGACTCCAGGAGGAGCTAAACAAGGATTTCAATTAATAATGCCCTCTCAGCCCCGAGAGATATTACATTTGCCCGAGTCAGGGGCTATCCATCACGGCCCGACGGCGGCTGTCTCTGCTTCCTCCTGGCTCTGCGTGTTCTGGGTGTGCTCATCAGTATGCACTGGGATGGAACTAGTTCTTGGTATGACACTTTGCATGAAAATATTTTCCTCTACAGCCCGTGACCCTGTTTCTCAGTAGTGCTCATCTTTCAGGAGCGTAGTATCACAAAGTGACACCAAAAATGTTACAGCATTAATGTCATGAAGCCTTCTGAGAAAATGGACAATTGTCAGGTTTTTTCATCCAATTATTAAGATAGAACACCCTGAGTAACTCTGTGGTGTAATAGCTAGGACATTAACCTACTTGCCTTACATTTTTTTAAAATAACAATATACAAAAGCACAATATAGTATTGTTATTAATTATGGGGTTTTCAGTGTCTGATGGAAATAACTCTGAATAAAGGAGGGCTATTTTTGATTTTGAGGCAATTTTTAAAAAATGTGCCAACATTTATTTAAAATAATGTCTACTTTAAGAAATATCTCCCCCCTGGTTTTGGCGTTTGTGTTTCATAGTGAAGAATGGAGTCCCTGTAGTATACAGATCCTATAGCCAAGTAACTGCATTTATATTGTTATAAATTTTTGAGGTTGGAATCTCAAGTTTTTAAATTAAATAACTACAGTTAACTGTATTAAGTGTAAGGTTGAATTTGATCAAAAATAAGAAAAGCATTTATGACAACCCCTGTAAATGTTTAAATACTTTAGTTGTGTTTGTGAGCATTAAATTGTATTATAAGAAGCCAACATTGAGTATACTGGTTCCTCTGGGACGCATTTGACTTTTGGGAGATAAAAAAAATCTTGCATTAATGAAATTCTGCAAGTTTTTGATTTAGTAGACAACGTTTTCAGTATATGCGAAGCAATTTTGAGGTGTATATGTGTATAATTACTTGTAGAAACTGTTTAACTTTAATGGGGCATTTCTCGATCACATAATAGGAAAACTAACGGCTTTAATTAAGATTTATGAAGCATAGAGGTAATATATTCTGCTAAATTAGGTAGCCGTTGGTGGGTAGTGTGCTCTGAGAGATGAATTTTCTACATAAACTTCCCTTCCTGTGGGTTTTTTTGGGGGGTTTAGAAATGTAACCATTAACACTAGAGTCCCTGTATCCCTCGGTAGAAGGAAAAATAAAGATTTTTTTTGGTAAAAGCAACTTTTAATAATTTAATTTTGATAATAATTTTAATAATAATAATTTTGAAATTTAATAATAATCTAATGATTGGGCAGGTAGTATTCAAGCGCTTATAATTATTGGTGTTTAAGTGATAGCTGCATGAGATTATCTTGAGGGGAAGAAAAGAAATCCATTTAATTCAAATAACTGGCTACTTGAAATCAAGTACTTTTGTAGGAGTCATATCAACTAACTTATCAAAATAAACACTTTGGGTTAACTCTACCTTTCATGACTGTCTGTGCTGGTCCAGTGTTGAAGACCAGGCTATGGGATAGTCCCTGTGAGCCCAAGAAGGCCTGCTGTCCGACCTTGTTTTTTAATCTATTGGTATGACTATCAATTGATATTCACAGGGCACTAGCTTTGTAAGGATCCACAAATAGAGTTAGCTTTGTTAGGGAAGCTTCTGAGTGAAATACCTCCAAATGAACGAGTGCGAGCAGGTGGGCCTGGGCCTCCCTCTCCGTCGGCTGGAAGCCCATTTTCAGCCAGTGTTCCCTTAGCCTGGTTCCTGGACTTCAGGTTGCATCAGAAACCCCCAGAGAGATGGTGGAGCTGCAGAAAGCAGAGTCCTCGCTTGAATTTCTGATTCAGTAGTTCTAAGGTGAGGTCTGGGAACTTGTATTTTAAAGGAGGCCAGGTTGAACTTTCTATGCTTACCATTTAACAAGCACTTTTAGCAATAGAGGAATGAATTGTGTATCTGTATGATATGTGTCTATATGTACATATAAACATATTCCATATGTGGATTTATTATGGGCTACACATGAATCTGGCAGTGTTTTGCTTTGCTGCTCATGGCCTTGCCATGAATCTAAGCCAGATCGTCAACAACTAACTGACTGCATAGATTCACACATACCATGGGATAGGAATATATGTAAATTATATATATATATATATATATACACACACACATACATACACACACACATGAAGGATGACAAAAACAAAGTGGAACATCCTCATTATCAAACCTACTGCCATCAATTTCATGCCATCACATAGTAGGTGACTCTGTGGGAGAGAGCAGAAGCCCCATCAGGTTTCTGTAAGTCTTTGGAAAAGCAGACTGCTACACCATTCCACAGGGAGCAGCTGATGGGTCAAGGCACCAACCATTGGATAACAGCCCAGCACTTAGCCACAGCACTAGAAGAACTCCTGATATATAGTCATATATATGCCATATATATGTAGTACATCTATAATCAAATATATATCATATATATATACTAAAGTGGCCAGATTTTAAGTGGGACACCATTGATGGGGGGGACGCGAGGGGAGTTTTTTGATTAAAAATTTGGTCTATATGGAGCAACAAAAATGTTCATAGAAAAAAATGTTCATAGACTGCAAAAATAGTTTTGTATATTTATTATATAAAAGTAGTATAGCATATTTATTTGAATTTAAAAATGCCATGGGATGTTGTTAAATTGTTAAAAAACTGGATGTCTGGTCACCTTAATATATATACATATATACACATGTATACACATACACACACATATATGAATGGTGTGTGTGTGTAAATATACTATGGTGTGTTCTTATTTTACAAATTCTCAGAGGTTTCAAAAGGTTCACAGAAAAATGGGACCATATGATGATAAAATTCTCCCATGAACTTTTAGAAGCCCCTTCCTATGCATCTTACCTATGGGGGTGTGTGTGTATGCGCATACAGATAGCGTGTGTTCTGTATACATAAAGAGGTTGGATATTAAGAGGAGTAGCTTTTCTTGCACTCCTAATTGTTGGCCTTGGGTGTCCTGGGGTCGATTCTGACTCCTCATCACCCCATGTTCAACAGAAGGACACACGTCTGGGTCCGGCACCTCCTTCACAATCCTTGTCACGCTTGAGTCCATCGTTGCAGTCACGGTGTCAGCCCATCTGGTCATGGGGGCTTCTCCTTGTTTAGGCCTCTCCACTGCTTCTGGCATCCTCCAGAGGAGGACGTGCATGTCCCATCTCCGACTCTGTTGGGTGCTCTGCTGGTGCTGACGCAGCAGAGCTCTGGAGACTCCAAGGGCAGGAATCTATGGAGGAGGTCATGTGGCGGTGCGGGGCAAAGGTTGCCATAAGTGTGTTCTTTAGCTGTTCGGTTGATTTGACTCCTGGTGAGTCCATGTGTTAGGCGAGAGACCCTGCATATTCCTTTTTGGAAACATTCTGGAATACTTGCCTGTAAAAGTTATAGGAGGATTTCCAAAGAGTGATTTCTAGAATTAGTCTATGTGTAATAGTGGAAAACATTGGCAGCTGTTGGGTTTAGCTATCCTGATTGAGTTGGAGGACATCCCGGTGAATATAAAGATGTGAGCGCTGAATGCAGTGGAAGGAGTAAGACTATCATAAACAAGACAGAGAGGGACCAGCGTGTGGGCAAGGGGGCAACCCAAGGACCCAGAAATGGCTTGGAGGATTTCTGCGAAAGTTAAGTGGCAGGTCGATCATGTTGGCTCCAGTAAGCTGAGGTCAGCCGGTGGATGAGAAAGCTAGCAGGCAAGAGGGGTTGAGTCAGCCACTTGCGTCAGCCAGTCTGTGTTCAGAAGCTGGGGACAGCACACTACCGATGCCCAGATTTTTGCTAGTGCTTGTTTCTCTCTCGCTCAACATTTAATTGTTCGAATATGTTAGGAGTCCCTGGCTGGTTCATGTACTCAGTTGATAACTACGTCTTTGGAAGTTCAAGTTCATCGAGAACTTAATGTGGAAAAAAGTTGCCAGGATTGACTTCCTCAAAATCACTTACTGGTGAACACTGTGGAGCACACGTCAGCTGTGATGCACAGGAGTCACCGCAAATCCGCGTGCCCTGGGATCCCCTGGGGTGGGAAGACTTTGCCAGAGAGTTCTTCTGGACAACAGACACCCTGGCATCTCTTATCTCGTGGGCCCGTTGAGAGCCTTTGGGTTCCATTTCTGCCAGGGTGAATGGGGAAGTTTACCTTGCGAAGGATGAGGGGTGAAAATGGCTGAAGGGTACACTAACTGTTGACTGTAGGCTAAACCGTCTGAGGCAAATGCACTCAGCTTTCCATTCTCCCCACTTCTGGAAGTTTAAACAGTCACATTGGTTGCTTGGTTTCCAGAAAATGCAGATAAGATGAGCAGGAACCACGAAAACCAACAGCACTGGTCTAACAAAATCATTTGCGATAGAACATTGTTCTCCGTACTGTTGTTATGAGTCTCCTAGGACATGCGAGGTACTGGTTTTTCATGGAATTTTCCTGCCAGTAGAGACTCTTGGCCATCTTATTGCTGGAGAGCAGGTTATTTGATCCATGGCTTTGAATCTTAGTAATAAGGAACCCTACATATTATAGCTGGTTCCTCTTTCCTTTGACTTGTTTTTGGTATGAGACCATCAGCTTAAACCCACACATTGTTGTGTTGGTGCAGTCACGTGAAATAGGCAATTAGTATGGGCTAATGGCTATGCGTCATAATACTGTGATGCAGGAGAAAGCCAAATCAGGCTCATTTTTCTGCTCGCCGTCTTCCAAGTGTGTGGGTGTGCAGCATGGAGCAGACAATCCAAGGAGGAATAAGGCTTCAGCAGCGTTTTCTAAGAAGCATTTCTGACTGTCTCTGCCTGCTTTGTGCATCAGACGCTTGACTGCATAGTCCATAAATCTGGGGAGCTCTCAATTCACAGTCTACAGAATATGAGAGGAGGGTAGTTTGGGTTTTGGGAAACCAGCTTTTCCTTGAAGGAGCATTGGATATGAAAATACCTAAGCAGTGAGCTGCTCACCAAAAGCTTGTTCATTTGAATCCACCCAGCAGCTCCACAGAAGAGAGATCTGTTTCGATAAAGATTATAGTCAAGGAACTCCATGGGGCCCTTCTACGCCTCCCCAGTGAGCTTGTTCCGACTGACGACGAACCCCCCTGCTGACAGGAGCACTTTCTCCACAAGCCAGCTCTTAGTTGGAAGAGGATTTTGTCTGTTCCATTCATTCGCTTATACGTAAAGCTGATTGTAATGGAGAGGCAGCAGCACCAGCGACCTGTTCCATGCTATTATTTTATCTTCTTTATCTATCTTCCTCAATATGCTGTTTATCCCACTGCCTAGAACCCGGCCTCCCAACTTTGTCATCAAATCTGTAGATGTCCTTCGAGAAGTGAGCATGTTAGAAAAACAAATCAGTGAAAACTATTTGCCCCTGTTTACACCAAACAAAAGAAAAAACAAACCCCGCCTCCGTCGGCTCCCAGTTTGATCCAGGTGCAGAACCAAACGGAAGGTATGTGGGGAGGAGCAGTTCTGAGCCCCGAGGTGCTGAGCAGGGACAGAGTGAATGAGAGCAGGTGACCAGGAGTCGGGGCACGTGTGAAAGAGCCAGGTGCTTGTGTGGGCCAAGTTGGTGGCAATATGTTCACAGTGCAGATGCGAGCAGATGCGATGTGGGAAGCAGCCTACAGCTATTGTTCCCCCAGGAATTGCATGCTCTTTGAACAGAGATATGTTAAAGGTAGCTAGACGGATGCATCACATTATAGATAGGTAGGTAGATTGGATATTCTATGTGAACTAGAATTGCAGCATGGGTATGAAGGTGGGAAATGCCTTGGTTTGACTAATGCTAAAGATTAAGGCCACAGCTGGATCTCCTGACTGACCATTCTGCAGTAAACCAGTGGGATTTGGAGAGTGCAGAGAAGAGGGGCAAGTGCCCTATTACATGACAGAAGATAGAATCATAAAATGTCAGAACTGAAGAGCCCTTAGAGAATATTCGCCCCCATCCATATCATTTTACAAACGAGGAAACAAAAGCCTTGAGACTTCGTCTGGATTTCCCAAGACCAATAGTTACAGAGGACACGTATTTTGATCCGGAAGGGTGCCTTTATGGTCTCTAGAGATGTATCGGGGCATGGTTTATCTGAGACTGTACTCTTGTCCATCTGTGAGAGTTTTGGTCTCATTGAATGGCATTTCTTTCTTTCTTTTTTTTAAAATACTTTTATTGGGCGCTCTTACATCTCTTATCACAATCCATACATTCATCCAGTGTGTCACGCACATTTGCGCATATGCTGCCATCATCATTTTCAAAGCATTCTCTTCCCACTCGAGGCCCTGATCTCAGCTCCCCAATTCTTCTCCCTCCTCCCCCCCTCCTGCCCTCCCTCACGAACCCTTGATAAGTTATAGAGCATTATTTTCATATCTTACATGGAATGGCATTTATTGTAGATAAGAATTTCTAGTCTTACAGACCAGACTCGTCGTAACGCTCTCTCGCTCTCATTCTGCAAAGCATGGTGACGAGGTTAATAGCCCCTAGCTTTCGCCTCCATCTTTACTTACTATTGAGCATAAAGGGAAGCACCTGACAATGATTGCTACAATGATTTTGGAAGTGTTGGGGTTGCCTCCCCCACCCCCCAAACAAAACTTGAACGTTTGGGAGGAGGACGAAGCGAGTCGTTTGCACTGGTGGTTTTCAGAAGTTACCACAAAGCTGTTTGTGTAGACTTCGCTTTCTGAATCTCCTTAGTCGAGAACACAGGTCTGGAAAACCTACGACCATAGCTGTGGAATCCACCTGATTATTGTCCCTCATGGGCCTTTGAGGCACTTGGAGGTGAAAGGAAAAAAAATAGCATGCATTTAACTTATCTATAGTATGGCAAAATTGACTTTTCTGTATGAGGTGCACAACCATTTCACACTCTGAAAGTTCAGTGCTTTGAAACAACAGCACAATAAATGAAAACACACGTAAATATGAAAGAATACCTTCTTTGACTCCGGGCCTGCCATGTGCTTCTTTTATGAGATCGGGTCATTTGTCATGTGGGAAAGCAGGATTAATTAACTGTGGAAAACCTACCTCGTATGGAAACTGTGAGTTAAAAAAATGTTTCCACATAAAACGCAGGAAGAGAAGTATAGATGAGCCTAGAAAGCAGTGTGACTTTCCATAGAAACACTCTTCATCACACAAATCAAGCAGTCTATTGTGCGCACCTTCTCTCCATCCCTCTGACACTGAAACAAGCCGAGAATGAACTTCAGCGCCACATAAATTGTGTGGTTATGAAATGTGGTTCTCTTCACCTCTGAACTCCGGTGAACATACCATCCACTTGCCCCAGAGCATGGAAGAACCTTCAGGGAGAGGAATTGTGGAGTGAGGTAGGCTTACACTTTTATAGAGTATGCTACAATCAAGGCAAACCAGAAATGACCCATAAAATATCTCTGGGAAAATTGGGGGCGGGGGGCTGGAATTCCAGGAAGAATTTGTCAAAGAAATGTATAGAAGCGGTTACAGCTCTGGGGAACTCATCACCTAAGAGCTGGAAAGTTGTTCTATGCCTTTATATTGTCACTTAGTCTGCTTTTTGATGAAATGAACGCTATGTGAAAATCGCAGTATTACACAAAAGATACAGTGACAATTTCAAGGCTGCCAGAGACTTGACATACCCAGGTGCTCTTCATCTAATTTCATATTTCCGGATCAAAGGAATAAAGATTCTTTCCTATTTATAATTTCCTCCCTGTTATTCTAATTTATATATCATTACTAGAAGAACAATGTGAATTGTTGGGCTGATTAGCAGAATAATTTGGAACGGCATACATCTAAACCTCGAGGCTAGCATTTAGTTTTAGTTGAAGGTATTCCTTTACATGGGACTCTCCCCTAGTCTGTGAGGGTGTGCATCTCTGGTGAGCAACTCTTGCAATCAGTCTGACACAGTCTTGGAATGGCCTTAGAAATGATGTCTGCTGCCCTTTGCTCCTTCCCTTGAAAATACTTTTCAGGCTCCAGAGTTAGGTTTCTGGGTGATTTCATCCCAAAGGTGCCTTCTTATTCCCTTTTGTTTTAAACCTACCCAACTCCACTGCCATTGAGTCTACCTTGGCTTATAGGGACGCTAAACAGGTTTTCTTTCTTTTTTTTTTTAATTCATTTTATTGGGGACTCATACAGCACTCATCATAATGTATACATACATACATACATACATACGTTGTGTCAGTAGTTACATCTTTTCTGGGATAGGGTGGGGTTCTTAACAGATTTTCTAAGGTTGTAAATCTTCACAAGAGCAGAAAGTCTCATCTTTTTCTTGAGGAGCTTCTAGATCCAACAGCTGGTGGATTTGAACTGCTGATGTTGTGGTTAGCAGCCTAATATGGAAACACTTATCCCACCAGCGTGTTAAATAACTGGTTTGACTGACTCTGGCAACCTCTCTGGCAGTGATCACTCATTGGAATTGAACAAATCAACAGGTGTGTGTGTGTGTGTGTGTGTGTGTGTCCAGGATTAAGACCCACAAGTATCTTTGGTGAAAGACATGTCACATATTGCATACTTTAAAGTCTACACTTAGTGTTTTCCCAAAGCAATCATTATCAGGAAGATTCAAATAGTTTAAACAATTTTAGTATATGTTGCTGAATCATAATACATGACAGCCAGCTATCTATCACAGGACAAGTGGAAAAGTCATAGCATTGTCTAGTGCCTGCAAAAGACCCCCGAAACCTCAATGAATCTCGGCTGCAGACATAGAGCCACCTGCTTAGGATTTTGTCTACATTATCTGGAGCTGCTAGAAAAGAAACACCACATGTGGGATTGAACACACCATACGTCGTGGCTTTGACAAACAGAAATGGATTTTCTCACAGCTAGAGAGGCTAGACGTCCAAAGTCGGAGTGCCTGTTTGTTCTCAGGGCAGAGCTTGTCTGTGGGCTCTGGTAGAATGACCTTGTCTTTTGCTTCCTGGCTCCTTGGAGATCTCCCTGTGTCCTCAGTATTGATCTGACTCCACGTCACTTTCTTTTGTTTTTAAAATTTCCTTGATCTTCCCAACGAGATTGACTCAAGAAACATCCAGTACAAATCCCACTTCATGACCATAGCAAAGACAGTTTACTCCCCAATGGCATCAGAGGGGAGGATTGACAGCACATTGTGTACTTCATTGATAGTAGGTGTGAGTCTGTAGCAAAGATATCTTTTTAAATGTAATTTTTGGTGAAAGTCTATGTAACCAAACAGGTTCCCATGCAATCATTTCTTTTTTCTTTTTTTCCCCAATGATTTTACTGGGAGCTCTTAAGCTCCTCTGACATTCAATACATCATTTGTATCAAACATATTTGTACACATGTTGCCATATTCATTTCCAAATATTTTCTACTTGAGCCCTTGGAATACGCTCCTTTTTCCCCCTCCCCCCTTTTTTAATGAATCATTTTATTGGGGACTCATACAAATCCCATCATGATCCACACATGCATCCACACATGATCCACACATGCATACAACTGTATGCAGGCCACATTTGCACACTTGTTGCCATCATCACTCTCAAAACATCCTTCCTCCCATACAATCATTTCTACACATGTAGTTCAGTGATTTTGGTGACTTTTTTCAATGTGTCAATAGTTGCATCATTTCCATTCTAATTACTCCATTCCCACCTATTTTGTCTTATTGCTCCCACATTCTCACCCATGCATGTTTTAGAGTAACTGTTAACCATTTGGTCATTTAAAAAATCAATTCTTCGCCTGTCCTTCATGGGTGGGATGTCCAGGCGCTGCCCTGTGTGCTTCTTGTAAAAAAAAAAAAAAGATCAATTCTTAAAAACAGTCGCAGTATGCAAAAGTGACATTCTTGATGCTTTGTTCTAACCTAGAATTTAAGTAAAAGGTGGTTTCAGGGGTTAGTTTGGGTTCAAGGTTTAAAAGAGCATTTCAGGGATTCTTCCAATTTGATAGGGCCCAATAATTGTGGAGTTTTTGTGTGTTTAAAATCTATTCCACATTTTTCTCCCTTCTGTCACAACCCACCTGCTGTTACCCTGATCAGGACATTGAGTAGTACTGGTGGACACCATCTAGTTCTTCCAGTCTCCAGGTAAAGGAGGCCATGGCCATGAAGACAATTTGTCCTATAAGTTTGTGTCTCTGATTCTTGGGTTTCCTTCTTTCTCTTTGGCTCCACACACATAGGGAACATATGCTTTATATGTTAAATGGCTGTTCACAGGCTTTTATGATCCAAGATGCTATTCGTCAAACCAGGTTGTCAAACATAAACTTTATGAAATATATCAAGCAAATTGGATTGCTCCATGAGCCTATGCCTTCAAACCAGGAAAACTGATCCTCTGAGGTGATTGGTTAGTCCAACATATCAACATCTGTTGTCCTATGTGTTTTATTAGGTATAAGACTTCGGGCAATTCTCTAACCCCTTTTTATCACAGTTTTCACATTTCTGAAATAGGGGATGATAACTTTACTTGCGTCATAAAGTTATTGTGTAAATTAAAAGACTTAAGACAAGCAAGGTGCTCAGAATAGAAACTGGCAGATAGGCCTTCATGAATGTTTCTTACAACAACCACTAATCACAGCCACTCTTGTGACTTCTTCTATTATTAATCAGCACAGCAAGGCCCACATCAGCTGCTGATTATGAGCACATGGGAAGCCGTTTCTAAAATCCAGTGGAGAGGTTATCATTCATTCGTGTGTCTGGTCTGACGAGCTTTGGTGTCATGTGGACACAAACATGTATTAAACCAAGCAAACACTTCGGCCTCCTGCCTGGGTTGGAAAAGAATCGAAATCAAACCAAACTGCTGCTGGATGATGTTCCAAAGGTGAATGCATTCTTCTTATTTTGGTCCAGTGAAGCAAAAATAGACACTCTTACATACAACACTCAACTGACAAATGGGTAATTAAAATCTTTCTCACAAATATGTTATTTTCTAAGCCAGGTTTTATTAGCCTGAGTTTTAATAATATCAGTGTTCACCTATTCCTTAAGGAGGGTTATGAAAATTAATGTTGGTAAAGAGTTTTCAGAGGTACAATAGCCATGCAAATAGTATTGTTATTTACATTACATTGCAAATCTGTGCCCAAGCCAATAAATAAATTATGCTAACCAGATGGAAAACTAGTTTTTGGCTTTAGGTACTTAAAATATAAGGTATGAGAAAGATAAAAAGGGGGGAATTCAAGTGTAGACAGAGGGTGGTTTATAATGTCAAACATATTTTTAATTAAACAGTATATTTATGAAATTATAATCCTTTCATGATGCCTTCTGCCCAGGGGACCAAGAATTCTCACTCTTGTTTTACTTGCTGAGAAATGAATAAAACAGTGTAGCTTTAACCACCCATATGGATTATCAAATATTTAGAAATTTTTGAAGTGAAGACCCAAATAGCAAGAATTGAGGCAGTAAATGCATTGGCTGTTGATTTTAATTGATGCTTTTCTCTCTTTTGAAAGGTCAAGGTTCAACTTGTTCGGTTGTACATATTCTTGCATAGGACTGTGATAGGAAGTGGAGTGACATTTTTGAAAGTTAGACTATTGAAGGGAAAAAAAATGTTACCGTATAAACTCAAGTATAAGCCAACCCGAATATCAGCTGAGGCATCTAATTTTACCATAAAAATTGCATTAAAAATGTGCTGAAAAAAACTCAGCTCATACTCGAATATACACGGTATTCTTAAAACATCACTGCCATTGAATTGATGCCAACTCATAGGGCCCATATGTGCAGCAGAAAGGCCCAGTCCTGTGACATCCTCACAATCATTCTTATTTTGCAACCACTGTACACAATGCCCCTCATCAAGGACCTTCCTTTATTTGCTGTCCCTCTTTTTGATCAAGGATGATGTCCTTCTCCAGGGACTGCTCTCTGTAGAAAACACATCCAAAGTGTGTGAGATAAAGTCTCACCATCCCTGCCTCAAAGGGTTTTTCTGGCCATATTTCTTCCAAAAGAGAGGTCTGTTCTCTTGATAGCCCATGGAATTTTCAATATTTGCTGTCAACTCCATGGTTCAAATGCATTTCTTTTTCTTCGATCTTCTTTATTTAATGTTCAACTTTCACATGCATGTGAGGCTATTAAAAATACCATGGCTTGGGTCAGGGACACCTTAGACCTCGAAGGAACATCTTTGTTTGGCAATGGTGACCCGCTGTAGGGTTTCTGGAACTGTCAACCTTAATGAGAACTTAGAGAACTTGCACAGACCCCACACCATGTATAGATTATGAACCATTTATTTATTGAGTTAGTACTAGTAAGCACTGGTCATTCTCCAGAAACGATCCCAGATGTCAGGGATGTTAGTGAATGGATCTGATAAAACTCTGTTCTTTCATAAAGATCCAGCAGGAAGAGTCTTGTAGGGATGCTATTCAAAATAGTTCACTTCTAGGGTCAGACCCTAAGCCAGTTCAGGCTGGTAGCTATCCCCCTGCCCCATCCTGATAGTAAAACTTGGCTGCGGCCCCCAACCTTTGTCTTTGTAGGGTATGAGGGATCTGAGTCTGCATATACACATATGTATTCTTACCTGCTGCTCTCACATATAGACTATCTTGGTATTTGAAGAAATTTAGAATTGATGCCAGCTAGGAAAAATTCTCAGACCCAGTCCCTAGATTATCAAACCCTAAGTGGGGCCTCAGTCAGGCAGATCTTCTAGCAACTGGGACACCTGAGGGATGACAGTGACTGACCCATCATGGGATGCCTTCTCTGGGCAACACCCAACCATCAGCAACCCTAGTCCTCCAGACTCTACAGTGGTGGGGAAGAGGGAGATCCCTCCCAGTGTTTGCATCCCGAGCTGCTGGGGACATGGCATGAGCAAGGACGATGATGAGTGGCCCTGGCTGAGACCATTTCATATAACAACCTGGTGTGTGAAACCTCGTCATGTCAAGGAGTTGTGTATGTGTTTTTCTGCTTCAAAAAATTGGTGGACATTTTTCATTTTCATTCAGTTCCATTTTCCCAGAACTTTTAAAAGTTTCCTCATATTGTCCATTCATTCTATCTATCTATCTATCTATCTATCTATCTATCTATCTATCTTTCCTCTATATGATGGTCACAAGAACATAAGATTTAATAAAGGAATGAACTATGTATAAGTAAGATACAAAGTAAAACCTCAACCAACTTTTATTGTTTTAATATGTATATTCTTTTTCGTGTATAGTTTTGGAGAAATTAAATGTTGGATTTTTGTTCTGTTATTATCCTGAAATTTTCAAAGCTGCACTATTCAATCGCTTACCCCATTCCCATGCATTGAACTTCAGGGGCAATGACATCAATCTCTGGGCAAATAGAACTTTACATTTGGTAATGATTCAGTATTTGGCCTCCAGGCAGGTAAAGACACAAACCATCTAAGACAGATGGTCATTGCTCCTATTTTTAAAGATTTCCAAGATCTCTAATCCATAACCCCTATTGGTTGTCTCTTCCAATATTTAATAACATTCTTATATTTATTACTGTCAGGAACATTTTCTTTATGTTTGGATCCATTTTTCCCACTTCATCTTCTTTGATAATTGGCAGAAGTGGGGGTGGGGTGGGCCACAGTTCACATCATCCTCTGAAGATTTTGGCACACTTGGTCTTTTATTATGCTCTTTGGGTGAATAAACTAGGATATCTTTGCTTCTTTCTCTTAGGACATATTTTTCATTCCAACATATTTTTCATTTCAACAGCTTTTCTGCTGTTGCTCATTTTCAGTGTCTTTATCCCTCCAAGTGTGAATGTAAATCTGTGTTGCATGGAGCATTTTATATGGTCTGGAGCATTGCTAAGAGATGGGTTGACTTCTAGCGGTTGAACTTCAGACGCAGGCGTTAAACCCTCCTCGCCTGACGGAAAGGGGCAGTAGTTTACCAGCAGCACATGCAAATGCTACTGGAGAGGTGCTCTAACTTCCACAGCTCCTCCCTAAGAGCCTTGCCTGGCTTGCTCTAACTTTTCCTTCAGATTCTTCTGCTTGTCTTCATTAAATTTCATTTGACTCCTAAAAGGCCAAATCGCACCTGTAAGGATTTGTTCCCGACACCTTTGCCTTAGCTTTGCCTTCAAGAATCTACCTCTTTCAGTCACTACTCACACGACCTGCTTGTGGACTCCCGAAGAGCAATCATATTCATTAGGCACGACTTCATAGAATAAACAGACGTGTAAGACATTTAGGGATGTGCTTCCTAATCGGATTACTCCGATGAACTGGAAGTAAACCAGGATTGGTCAGTTAAATTTTTTCTTTTGAATTATCTTTGGAATAGCTAATGAAATATCCTTAGAAGAAAAACCTTTACTATGTGATTGCCAAGGCACTACTCCTCTTCAACTAATCAAGTCACAATTGGAAACCTGGCTCTCAGCTTGCGCCTCTTTGGGAGATTAACTGGACTTGCCACCAAGTTGATTCTGACTCCTGGCGCACCGGGCAACGGAGAAACCGCCCCTGTGGGGTTCTGCGTCTGTAACGCGATTAGAGAACCACTTCGTTCTCCCCAGGGCCCCACGATGCAACTTGGAAGTATTTATTAAAGATTATCTTGTTTAACGCTCCACTTTGCAATGGAAGACACTGGAGCTCGGCGAGAGTCAAACGGTTTCCCAAGGTGCGAAGACCCCACCGTGTGTGCGTCAAAGCGCCCTGGAGGGACTCCTCTGTGCTGCGCGTCTCTTCTTCCCTCCACGTTCGAGTGTTACCTGTAGATACCTTTTCAATGTAAGTTTAGGAACCTGTGGCATTGAATTGCACCCTCTACATGCCAGTTGAGCAAAGACACAATCCCCAATCGATGGATGATGGGGCTGTGACGGGCAAATCCTCAGGAAACCTCGCAGTAGTTAGATGGCGAGTGTCGAGGTCGGTAGGGCTTACAATGGCTCTTGCCCGATGTGCCACCTTCTGGTTGCTGCTGTCTCGTGCTGCCGGTCAACCTGTTTTGCGGAAAAGCGTCCTCAGGATGCCTTGTGAGCTGTGGGCGATCTGATGAGAGAGTGGGGATTTGGGTCCTGACTGCCCGGGGATGCACGGGGGTGTGGGTGGCATGTTGTACTGCAGCACCCAGGAATTCCTGTAGCACTGCTGTGTGCAGACAACTAGCACAGTCAGTGGTCCTGGAAGGATACAAGTCCAGGGAACGGTCTTGTCTTCTTTGGAAGCTTGCTCCCACTCCCCTAATTTTCTGGGCTTCTTTTCCCAGTTGTCTTCTCCCTCTCCTCCCTCTTCCCTTTCTTTTGTGTTCTTGGCTCCAACCCGCATCACTTTTGTCTTCCTGCTTTCTTTCTTTTCATCATTGCTCTTGATTCCAGTTCCTCCCCAGTTCACCCCACCCCCAGTCCCCAGCCGGCCTCCTCCTTCCATTTCTCCTTCACTTACTGTTAGTTGATATTCCCTACAAAGAGCTGTCTGGGTCCCTTGACCTCACAAGAAGCTCCCTGACGAAACGCTCAAGAAAAACAAGGTATTATGTATTATCCTACACATTCTGCGATCGCCCTCGCAATTTAGTAACGGCAGTCCAATTTAAACCAGGCCTCCAGGCAACAAAAATTGCGCCAAATGCCAACTAATTTACCAAACCTACGGGGGGTGGGGGTGTCAGGGGTGGGGGTGGTCTAGTTGGGATTCTAGTCTCTTCAAGCCATCTGATTCAGATTATTGACTCAGTTAGAAAACAGAAAGTGAACAGAGACAAGTTTTTAAGGCGTTTGGTTTCATGCAAATAACTTGCAATTGCAGCCCATTATTTTTATACCACGACTTCATTAGTCATATCCCTGTCAGACCTGTGACCAGTGTCCAATGTTTTCAAAAAGCACACCAGGACGGGCATGGAACTCATCAGCCCGGGTCAAAGGTCGCTCTCATTAAGGAGTCAAAATGAAAACTTTCAGTGTCTCTAACACATCGCACGCCTCGCCCTGGTGCGCCCTCCCCCCACTCCTGAAAACGCAGGGCCAGCTAAGCACCTCCAGCTCGCCCGCCATTCAAATAAGATCAAGATGACAGGGGGAGAACGTGAGTAGGGGTCCTACCCGGCTGCACTTCAGAATCTGGTCCTGATTGAAACGGCCAGCAAGCTGCTGGCCTGGCCTGCTAGCACCATTTCCTGAGGTTAAACATAACGTCTCAAAATGAAGCAATTAGGGCTTCCTCTAAAACAGGCGTTTTCAGTAATTAAAGAGAAGGAGTGGGGGGGCGGGTGGAAGAAGAAGAAGGAGGAGGAGGAGGAGGAGGAGGAGGAGGAGGAGGAGGAGGGAAGCAAGATGACAATAAAAATGATCTCGGTAGGAACTGATTCGACCTGTAAGGTAGCATGGAATGATGGAGGGAGTTGGCTCCCCCCACTCCCCTTTCCCTTTTTGTCACTCAAGAGGCCAACTTTAAAGATGGTATCTGCAGCAGTGAGATGAAGTTGTGTTTTAAGAGATTTGGGGCCCAGAGAAAATGAATATGAAACCACCCGTCCCCATGCGGCGGGTGGAGACACACGGAGGAGGCTTGGGACTGCATTTGTGCTTTGTTTCCAACCCTTCCTGCTTTTCTGAAGCACTCGCTGCCACCTGGGCCCCAGCTTGGAGTTGTGAGAGAGTTTCCCAGGGGTCCGCCTATCATTTCCACCATGGTCGCCTTCACCCTTGTCTTCAGGGCCCATTTCCGTGAGGGCCTTGGGTGGAGTGGATCCTGCATCCTTCTTTGACTGGCACCTGTCACTTCCAGATGGATGAGCAGGTATTTCCAGCGTGGGGTGAGGTGAATGTTGAGGGAGTCTCCAGTTGTCGATGTGACATTTCGCAGACCAAACGCAACGTAACCATAGGAAATGCCAAACTGTGATGGCTGTCTTGCTTACTGGAGAACACAGAGTCCCCTCTAAAGCTTAGCAGCCAGTGTGGCAAGGAGAGCTAATACTCCGGCTACATTGGGGGACCCCCCCTCTGTCACTGTACTCACTTAAGTACTCACCCCCAAGGAAGAGTCCCGCCCGGGGTGAGAACTGTCTTTTCAGGGACATTGGCACTATACCAAAGCATCTTGTCTCATATCTATTTCCTGAACTCATGGTTCTAAACCTTTTGGGGCTCACCTCCGGTTATTTTGGTGCAGGTGTACTTTCAGATCAACTGGAGGTGGGCAGTTTACGGACAATAAATGGACATTTTATTTTTCAGACGTTTGATGTTTGCTTTCTTCCTGGCGAGCTGAGAGGGAAAACAAAAATGACAACAAAAGATTCTTTTAAGAGGAGCAAACATTTGTCCGCAGTCTACAAATTCATCCCTGAAAATGGGACCGTGACTGCGGCCACCTTGTATTTGCCACTCCAGTGAAAATGCACGTGTTCCAAGCCGGAAGCACGGTTAGCAGCCATTCATTCTAACGATCCAGCAGTTAGCGGCAGCGTCACAAAGTCCAAGTAACGATTCCGCCCATTTCTGTAGCAAGATGGCCAGGCTGCGGCATGAAGTAAGGGTGGGACCAGGTCCTATCTGTAGGACGGGCTTCCGATTTCCTCGTGGGCTCTGTTGGGGTGGGGTGGCTGGCAGAGTGGGACAGCTCACATTCTAGTTGAGGGAAGGAGACACTTGTGGAAGTCCAGGCCGAACTGCAGAAAATGCATCTCCCAGGCAAGGAGTGTTGTACAAAGGCTTTGTGATCAACTTGTGCAGAACCTCCGCTGCTCGTCTCTCTCTCTGCTGCTCTTTTTTTTTTTGCTCTTGGGGGGGGCGGAGCATCACTGCCCTCTGGTGGGAGTAGGAGGCCCAGCCTTGCTCCTGGAGAGCTGCTGCTGGATATGAACCGCCAAGCCAGTGGGCCACAGGCCTGCACTCAACCACTATGCCACTGGGGCTCAGACTGCTGTGAGTGGTTCCAGCCCACCAGCCCTCTCTGAGTGAGAAAATCAAAGCTGCCGGCTCCCGTGAAGAGTGACAGCCCTGGCAGTGGGGTCTGCGTGCGCGCACACGCTCCACGCCCCACCCCCCCCCCCCGCCCCGCCCCTGAGCATGTTATCGTTGGTATTTGCCCTCACGTCCATTCTGCCTCACACGACCCCAGGTGAGCCGAGCCGAGCCCTCCCTGGGGTTTCCGAGGCTGTGACCTCTCAAAGCCTGTCTTCCAAGGCACCTCGGCGTGAATCAGAATGGCCAGTCTTTTGGACAGCAGTCATGTGTTGAATCGTTTGCACCCCCCAGGGATTGGAGATCAGTGAAGGAATATCACACCAAAGCAAAAGAAATTCCAGACCTTTTTATCTGGGTCCAGGCCACGACGAATTCCAGGGCTTTTTCTTGTGAGGGCCACCCTGTGCTTTCCTCTCCCCCCGGCTTTACCTGAGGCCTAGCAGTGTCCCCCTGAAGAAGCATCCTCCCCTGGTTGTGAATCTGTGATTGATGCCCTTGGCCTCGGGGCTCTCCCTTACCCCTTCAGGAAACAGGAGGGCCGGAGAGATAGCGCTCAAGTTTTCTTTCAGAGTCCTCGTTTCCTAACTCTAATCACCTTCTGCTGTGGGAAAGAGATGAGATGAGGCCTAAAAAACAGATCATTGTCCGCCTCCTAGATTAATGCAGAGAAAGCGGTATTGTCTGTTGAATGGATAAATCTTCCTGCTGTCACTCAAAACCTAAATTCAACGCTACTTCATTTCTAAGAGGCTTATCTTCCTTGAATAGACCCTTGCAGCTCAAGTAAGAGGCGATGTAATGAAGCGTGTTTTTTTCTTAAGTGAGAAACCTGCTGTAAAGAAGGGGGGAAGACGGTGCAGCTGTTCTAAAGGGGCTCAGCAGACTCTCGAAAGACTTGTCATTTCTCTGGTCTTGCATGACATCAAATGATAGAAGATCAAGTTCAAAATCTGCCCGCGCCGCTCCAAAGGGCTTCTTCATCTGTTAATTAAATAATGGTTATTAACATACAATGTTGTGCAGCTGGGATGCGTATCAAACGCTACGGGGAGAAAAAATATTGCCTGCGCTTTCAACACGTCCCCTTCGGTCTGTGTTTATTTGGAGGCAGATCCCTGGGGAACTGGTAGTGATTTTACTCGAATCAGAAAGTTAATATTAATGCTGTAATATGTGGCTAAATGAAAGAGCAGCTAGACAGGTGGGTATTAGGCAGATGGATAAATTCAAAGTGACACGCTGAGATCATTGAAGAATATACTCTTTTGTGCCTGCTGGTAATTAATTCAGCGGTCCCCACAATGTGAGTTCACTGACTTCTTCTGGGAAGTTCAATACATGCAACACACACACACACACACACACTATAAAAAATTGCGTATCTATTTTGGTCTAACTCAGGCTCCTATATCATGCTGCAGTTTAATTGGAAAGTTGGAAAAGATGTCAAGATTTTCATCACTGCAATAAATTTTATTGGGTAAAGATAATTTTAGCAACATTCCACCATCCGCTGGCTTTGGTTGGCCTGTCCAAGTGACAGAATTACATTTACGTATGGCTTGCTTTATTAATCTGGGTGTCATTAAAAGGCCCCACTTTTAAGTGTGAAGCTACATAGCAAGGAGGCAATGTCCTTTGGCAAGGGGGTGGGGCAAAATAAGTGGTTTGGAAAGGTTTTCCAGCCCCACAACATTGGTGTGCTTCGAAGGCATTTCTGGAAGAGGAGTGCCACTGGACATATTCCGGGGCATTCTTAATTCCCATGGGGCAACTGAGCTGAAGGCAGTCTTGGTAGTAAAAGAGCTTTAAAACTTGTGATTTTTTTTTTTTTGGCCTCACTGCCCTCTGGTGGGAATGGGAGGCCCAGCCTTGCTCCTGGAGAGCTGCTGCTGGATTTGAAGAGCCAAGCCAGAGGGCAGCAGTCCTGCACACAACCACTATGCCACCGGGGCTCAGTTCCAAACTTGTGATTTTTAAAGTCCATATCAGACACCTTTAAGATGCTTGGATCAACTATCTTACACATTTTTAATGGGCACAACTTTTTCCTTTCAATTGCCTCCCATCTATAGCAGTTCATGGTCGGAAGCTAGGTATCTATAACAATAAAAGAAGTATTGGAAAACACCAACCATTCTTTATAAGTTCTGATCCTTTCCCTCCGTGACATAACTTTGATTATCCAACCTCTTTGAGGAGGAGGTGAGATGTGAGGCTAACTAATGATGACTGATTTCCCAAACTGTAATTCAGTCATTAACATGAACTTTCTCCCTAACTTAAACGATCATGTGAGGAGCCAGCAGTGATCTCTGTGAACAGCTCTGCGTTTTCCTGACCCCTTTTATTTTTTTGTTTGTTTTTGTTTTTTGGGCATCACTGCCCTCTGGTGGTAGGAGTAGGAGGCCCAGCCTTTCTTCCTGTGAAGCCGCTGCTGGAATTGAACCTCCATCCCAGTGGGCCGCAGTCCACGCACAACCACTATGCCACCGGGGCTCGGCCCTGCCCTTTACGCTCTTTATAGAATAATAACAAGCATAGAAATTTACAGCTGCACATTGGGAGGAGTAGAAAGTAGACATTGTATAGGTAAAACCCAGATTAATCTTATGTTGCTGAACGTTGCATGAATTCCATGAAGATCCTGAGTCTGTAAAATTTAACCCTTAATTGGGTTCTTTTGAGTTCTTTTACTACTGTCTGATAGGTCATTCATTCATCCATTCATCCATAACACCTCAAAGAACCTAGCACTGTAAGTATGTTCTTGTGTAAACCTTCGACTCTTCTCTGTTAAAGAAGAGGCCAATGTGGTGGGGTATTAGCTAATTGTCTTGCAGATTCACTTTTGTTCATGAGGAATTGAGGTGAAAAAGTTAACTTGAAGGGCTAGTATAAACTCATTTATAACTAATAGAAAAACAACTTGAAGCATACAGTTTAATAAAGAAGCATCAGTAATACCATTGCTTTTACTCAATGAATAGAATTTTATCTGCTCTTCAGCGCTAGGACCCTGAAATAAAAATTGATCATCGCTGTTTGAGGGCTTACTATCCTCTGGACACCTTGCTTGTGTTTCTCTATCTCCCCGTGCACTTCATTCTCACAATAAAATGTGAAATAAATCACCATTATCATCTTTATGATGTATGTATATTTTAACAGACGAGGAAATCAAGGCACAGAGATGTTTACTTCACTAGCTGAGAGTCACACAGCAAAGACATGGCAGAACCAGGATTCCAATGAGAGTCTGGTTCTAGAATTCATGTTCTGGACTCCAGACATAGCCATGACTAGAGAAGCTGTAGCCTGTGAAGAAGACATATATGTCTGCCTTCACCAGGTTAATGTGTCTACACAAGGTCCAAATTGACTATTAGATTAAAATATTAACTCCATATCTCCAAGCACATGGATGGCATTTGCCACTCTTTAGGTCAGTCTCTCTCTCTCTCCCCCCTCTCTGTCTCTCTCGTAAATTCAATTATGATCAGAGGTGCTCCAGAGTGCTAAGGTTTAAACCAGATAAATAATTAACGGGTCCCCATTAGAGAATCCGTTATTTGTTGCAAACAGCCACAACATCGAGAGAGACCATGTTGAATCATAAGGTACACATAGCCTTCCCTGCTCTGGCTGAGGGGAGATTCCTAATAACTTTTTTTTTTTTTTTTGATATGCCACACCGTACCAAGGCTTCTTTGCGACCACTGGTGCATTTCATCTTGAACTGTGAATTGCAAAGATTTTTATTGTCTTCTGTCACAAACACCGCGTCCTTTTATTGTGGTTTTTGATGCGTTAAATATGTTTTTATGGCCCCCTATGTCTATTGTGCCTAGCACACTGTTGGTACTTAATAAACGTTAAATAATAATAATATATGTGCATCTGAGATATGTGGAAAGCCATGACATGCTGTTGTAGGGGTCTGCGATTGTTCTCGCGGTGCCCGGGGAACACAGAGAGATGAGAGTATTCCTGGGAGTCGATTAGAAGAAGCCATCAATAGCCATGTCATCGCCCTGAAATATGATGGAGCTCCGACAGCACAAATCATAAAGCCAGCCTCCCGCTTTACATCACCGGAGAACGCTGGCGAGGAACGTTGCGTTCCTGGAGTAATGGAAACGGGTAGCCAGGCACTTTAGGATTTTGCAGATTCACAAATGACCCCATCTTTGTTTTCCGAGCGGAAATTTCCTCGAGTTGAAGGGCAGATGCTGGGCGCAGCTTGGGGTGGGGAGCCGACCTGAGAAGGTTTGGTGGGTGTTGTGCTTGCCCCCCCCCCCCCCCGCATGGAGAGGAAGGGCTCCCGAAGACGATCTTTTCGGGGACAGCTTGCCCCTTCTTGACCGTTGCCAGGAAGGAGGCACCTGCATCCTCGCAGCTGCCCAGGCGGAACCACAGACCGACCATAGATGCCTTCCTTTTCCAGCCGGCCATCGCCCAGGGGGTCAGAAACTTCCCTACCTGCCGAGACCCTGCCGCGCCCAGTGCGGAGGTGCATGTTTGATAAGAATGGGGCAATGTGGCATCCCCAGACGGCTCATCTGTTGACATGTGTCACTTGGCCCTGCCCTGTTTAGCTCATTAGCAGACGCAGGAAGAAGGGCGATCAAGATTTTATGCGTCATCAGGTCTGTTCCTCTTCCAGGACACAATGTCTGTGTTCACCAGCCCTCCCGAGCATTTGTTTAGGGGTTGGGTGGTGGTGTCTTTTAAAATCCTTCTGGGGAATTTTTTTTTCTCTAATAATTTTTTTTCCTCCCCTCCCATTAAGGCACATCTTCCCTAGATTTTGAAATTACTTGTTTTACTTCTTGAAAAAAACAAACAGCCCTTTTTCTTTCCAAGGATATCTTTTGCTTGCGCCAATATGAAGGTGCAGCTGTGGGGCTGTGAGGCTGAGGGTCTTTGATGCTTTTTTATGTTCAAAGGTTCTTCCCAAGAGGCTTCTGTGAGGACAGAAATTACGAGTAGCAACAGGTATATTTTCCCCTTAGTACAAAGGCCAAGTGTAAGTTTTTCACAAATTGAAAAAGGCCTGTTCCTTTTCTTTTTGACCTTGATTTTTTTTTTTAGCGATGTTCTGCCTGGCCCCTGCTTTGGTTGAATTATTCCCTGACCCATCCAATTACCATTTCTATCCGCGCTTCGGAAAGATTATGCTTTTGGGGTGTTCTGTCGATGTCTTTCCAGTGGCTTCACTTGATGAATGTGACAAGTTTTGTGTTTTCTCCCTCCCCTCATTGAATTGAAAAGTTTTTTTCTATAAATACAGGCCAATAAGTGCCCAAAGGCAGTGTTTCAATGGCTGCTAAATCTTTCAAGGTTAAGACTTAACCTCCCTCCTCCCTAATTCAACTCCAACCTTCAGTCCGAAGGCAATCAAGAATATCAGATGATACTTAAACAATGAAGGATTTCTGATATTCAGGTACTGCCTCTGTTCAATAGGATTGCAAATTCTTTGTGTGAAGAAAGTCGGTTTTGCTCTAAAGTACTGTCACAAAAAGTGAAATTACCATTTGCTTGGAATGATGCCATTCATCATTGTCAGAATACTAAGCATTGTAAGTAGCTAGGCCTCTCCAAATTAATGCCTTGTTTTGCATCGGCTAAATTTCCCAAATCCTCGAGGATGGGCCATACAAAACTCATCTCACCATTTTAATTTATCAATCCTATATGGGTGCCGTGGAAGGGAGCTTCATTCAGTCTTAGCCCTTTTATTTACAGTCTAATTCTAAAAGAACAGGAAATAAGATATGAAAATAAGTTGGAAAATAAGATAAATCTCTCGGTGAAATCAACAGATCTACTCAGTCCTGTAGCAAAACCTCCATAATTCATTTGTAGGTCAGCTCAAGGGATTAGCCATGACGTATTTGGAAATTCATTTATTTTTATTTTATTTTGCTGTTTCTTATGCATAAGGGTAATGCTGTCCCCAAGGCTTTTCAGGTAGCCCTCAAATCTTGACAACATTTGCTGTCTCTGAGGCCTAAGCCAAAATTAATTTTCAAATAAACAGCATAAAAATGTATGGAGTTGTATAAATTTGAATACAAAACGCATTTGTTTTGCTGGCTTACATACATACATACAGACTGTCTGTTCAGCCAAAAACCATAATATGACATTGAAATTAATGACCATATGCACATCATGAAAGTCAAAAAAGTTTTTCTCCGAGTTAAAAAAAAAAAGCATAACATGCAGCATTTTGTTTCCATTCTCCATGTGGTCTTTAAAAGATCTTCCTGGGATGTGTCTGATCATTGATTTGCCCAAGGAGGAAATTTTAAAAATCTCCTGGTGGAAAACCGCCTTGTCTGAAACCTGCATGGCTTTTTTTTTTTTTTCGTTCTCAAGATTCCGTTGTCTTGGGAGATGCGAAAGTATTTTCTTCCTGAAAGTGAGGGGGCGGGGAGGAGGGTGGGGGTGGGGTGTTGTGGAAAAAAGGTAAACCAACTTAGGACGCTTGACTTCCTTTCTCTGATAAAAGGCAGATAAAAAGCAGTGTGGACCCAATCTGCTCAGGTTTGTGCA
>PVJH01007676.1:30519-91092 GCA_004026705.1 Nesogale talazaci
GGAGGGTGTCTCTTCTTTGTAATCACAATGACACACCTGAATACAGACCATTTCATAGGAAATGAGTTATCTTGCAGTAATTAATGATCTTAGAAGATCAGACCAAATGACCCCTTCTCTCCCAATTTCTTGTCAAGGTATCATAAGAAGAACCACTGGGAGTTTGCACACTGGAGTGTGAGCTTCTGCCCTGCCTGCATCCAGCTGGATTTACTGGGAACGTGTTTTCTTACTTCCGTGGTTCGCTTTCCTCATTAACGATGACGTTCAAGTGCCTTCCTACATTCGAGATTCTCTAAAAAGAATTGGACTGCTTTATTTCATACCTCCTTTTCCGAGACCCAGGGTCATTGTTATTAACTGCTGTGGAGTATGGACTGGACTATTGCAATTCCTAGAGGTTTTCATTGGCTGGTTATTGAAAGTAGATTGCCAGGCCTTTCGTCCTAGTCTGTCTTCATCCACAGGCTCTGCTAGCATCAGTTCAGTCTCATAAAACAGGTCAGTCTCCACTTTCAGGTGGGTGGTGTCTGAGTTTGAAGGAATCAAGCTTGAAGAGCTGGCTGGGAATCATAGGAAATGAGAATTCTACCACTGAACCAGTAAATCTATATTCCCACTTATAAAAACATTAGTGGCTAAAATGATAAAATCAGGGGAAGCTGCACATGTTGCATGACCTGTGAGAACTTTGGAACAAAGAGTGCCTCAAGGTGAATCCATGTCTTGCCAGATGTTGTGTCGGAAATACCTGTCAGGTGTTTGTGTTCTCCAACTTAAGGGGAAGGCAAGGAAGTGACACTCTGGGAGACTAGAGGTGGTGGGGAAATAAGTTATTCTCTAAGCCTCAGTTTACTGACTTATAAAATGAGTGACTGGATTAGAAGCCCTTCCTTCAGGGTCATTCCCAATGGTATGTTCTTGCATATGTCAAGCATCTGAGGATTGGAAGGGTCTGTGTGACACTTTTTGAGAGGGTTTGCAAGCCATGTCCCTGAAAAGTGCCCCCCACCATGCTGCCTGGGATTTTGGCCCTCCCACGAGCCACTGCCAGGTCATGCTCTGTGACTCAATCTAGCAAAGACCCAGGGCCCATTAGTATCCTGGAAACGCAGGACCTCTGACCGGCGGTGGAATAAGAGGTGACAGAGTTCACGATACTCAACTGTTTTTCAGTGCAGGCCAGAGCCCCTTTCTAATGTTGCTCAGGATATAAGTCTCCTTTCTTTATCAAAGTCATTGGAAACTGAAGTAACTTGGGGTAGAGGAGGTGTCCTCAAGCAAAGTGACTGACCAGGTTCTCACATCCTTGACCCCTCATCCAAAGGGGTTCCATTTGAACCCACCTGATATCAGCACAGACCTAAAGCATGGTGTCTTGTCTCACAGAGACTACAGCCAAGCAAACAGTCCACCAAACCGTTCTTGACCGGAACCCATGGAGGTGGTTATCAGCTGGCATTGACTTCGTGATGAGGTTGATTTGATTTTTGGTTATTCCTCAATAAGTTTGTGTGGGGCAAGGGAGTCATCCAAGTGACTTTCAGTTAGAACTGAAAGTCGGCGAAAGGGAGAGCCCTGCAGGGTCCGTTCCTGAGCCCGGGGCTCACCTGCAGCCTGGCTGCATGGTCCAATGAGGTCCTTATAGGCCTCTGGGCTCGCTCACCATGCAAGACCGAGTGGACTAGTCACTCAGCAGCATCCCATCATCTCATTGGCAAAATGGAAAGATGGCAAGACCCCCAACGAGGGTTAGCATAAGTAAAGAAACTTACATAGCAACGGGCAGTTAGTACTGATCAGCAGGTTGTGATTGTAGCTTTTGAAATCATTATTTTAAAACCATGCTGGTTAAATCAAGCAGAGAGGGGAGCCTGAGCAAGTGCTACCTGAAGCTAGCGGCATGGGAGAGGGTCCCAGACCAGGTCCTGTGGGGATGGGCTGGAGGGTCTTCAGACTGGGGATGGGCTGGAGGGTCTTCAGACTGCCTCCTGGTACCTCTCTTAGCAGCCTCAGTGTCTGGGCTTCTTGACTGTGGTCCACATGCCAGGGAGTGTCCATACCCCGCCTTCCTCTTAAGTTCAAGAGCACAAGTATCTTACAGATATTATGAAAAACTAACCGAGACACACAGTCTGAGCAGATCCAAGGCCTCTGTAGGAAGCCAACTAGTGAAACCAATAGAAGGAGCCTCTAGCCCCATGGTTTTCAACCTCCCTAATGCCGTGGTGACTCCACAGCCATAAAAATATTGTCGTTACTGCTTCATCACTGTAATTTTGCTACTGTTACGAATCAGACAACCCCTGAGAAAGGGGTCATGATTCACAGGTTGAGAATGGCTGCTCTAGCCCATTAGGCTTATCTAGGACTCCACAGTTTTGGAGCAGTAGTGTCAAGGAGGAGCCAGGATTTCTCAGGGGTTGGGCTTCCTGTAATAGCTCAAGGGCTGTAGATAGTATTGGTCCAGAGCTCTGACAATGGCCAGTTTTCTGGGGGAAGTGAATGAAGAAGCAGCCAGAATTGGGCTTGCTGAGGTTTCCTTTGCTTCTTTGACTTGCTATCTAGTCCTTTCACCCCCAAACCACCCCCCTCCAGCTTGATAGCGCTGACTTTGCAGAATTCTACTCTGCACATTGAAGCTCCGTTGGATTTCCTCCACTCTGAGTCCCTGGGTTTGTGCAATCCTGGCAGGTGGCAGGTGACAGTACTGCTCAGTGGGGGTCAGAAGATGAATTCACACAATTCCTTCCCTAGGAACTAGCAAGCTGGCATCTGCTTTGGGAGAGTAAATAGACTGGGGGCAGAAGGGTAGCACTGGTGGAGATGATGGGGCTGGGGGGGAGAAGACAGTGAGGTGTGCAGTTGAAGCCGTGGAAGACCTGAGATGTTGTGACGTCCTGTACTGGGCTCACTGCCCTTTCTGGCCACCCCTTCCAATTCTGTGTGTGTCGGTCTTTCGATGCCAGTGTACAGAATGTCCTGGAATGAGAAGGCTTACAGACATTCTTCAGATGCTTTCCCTCACCCTGGCATTGTCCTAAGCGCAGGTGTTCAGAAGTGAAGTGTAGTCCAACCCCCAAAGGGTACAAACCCTGCTTTCTGATCCAGCCTCTCTGCATAACCGGGGCCAACCCACTTAGCCCCACTTAACTTCCCTTTCTTCCTCCGTGCAGGCGTATGCCCCTTAATAGCCACAGGGTGATGGTCAGGAGTGTATGATATCGGGGTAGGGCACATAGTAAATGCTCAGTTTATTCCATTTCTTTTGTCCCACCTGCTTCTCTATGCCATCCTCCTTCAAAACCATCTTTAATATTCATTTCTCGCAGTGTTTACCTGCCTATCCAGGAGTCTTCAAGTGTAAAGGTCTTCTGGGGTGGAGGATGGATTGTGTGTATGTGTAGCTCTTCTTTCTAGTCTGTTCATGTCCAGATGAGGCGCCCTGATGGCATACTGCTTATGAGTTGGACTGCAAACTGCACGGTCAGCAGTTTGAAGCCACTAGGTACTTCTTGGGAGAAAAATGAGGCTTTCTCCTCCAGTAAAGAGTTACAGTCCTGGAAACTTACTGGGCAAGTTGGACCGCCCCCCCCCACCCCAAACAGAGGGGTGCTATGAGTCAGAATTGAGTTGGTGGCAGAGAGTTTGGTTTTGAGCGTCCAGATGAGGTTTTGGGGGGTTGGTTTGACTATCTGAAATGTGAGGACTTTTAAATGAGACGGAGCCCATAAGTAAGGATGAGAGGTTCTCATATCCATGCTTAAATATGTTCAACCTTTTTCGTGTTCAGAGGGGAGAAAAAAGGAGAGCTTGGCAAGCATTCTGATCATTCAAAGCAAAGACTGGTTTTATTTGATCTGCTGGGGCAATACTTTTTTTTTTTTTAGCTGGATGACTGTACTTTATTTTTATTTCTTAAAAATTTTAATCAGTCTTCTTTTCAATGTAAGTCACTCTTGTTAATTTTTGTTAGAGGCATCTGAATCATGGTGGTCTTTCGGTGTTGGCTAACAGGAGATTGACTGTGGAAAGTTGGATGATGGGATTTAAATACGCAGTGGAATTCGGGATGCTTTCTCTCCCATCAGTAGCTTCTTTGTGTGTTTTCTTTTTATCCCAATAAGCATCCGGGTATTGTTTTTCTAGAACAGTTTTAGCTGTCTTTTTCCTATAGTTTAAATCTTGACAATATCAACGTAAGCCAGTACAGACTAGGAGACCAGAACTGAAGACTTAGGTGCTCTTTCTGTTTAGCAGTCAGGTGTTAATATTACTTTCTGACTGTCTCTATGAACACGCATGGACTCCTTCCAGATGCAGGTTGTCTCGGCCATTGAAATCACCGCTCCTCTCGCGCAGTACTGGCTGTCCCGTGTCCTGTGTCATTGGGATTTTACTCCCCAGCTCTGTAGCACGCTGCCCTTTATGGAAAGACTGCTTTTCTGATGTTGTAAACCATCCCTCGCAAGACCCATTTTAATGTATGTTAGAAACTTTTTTTTTAAGTGAACAGCTCTGATTTTAGAGGCGCTCTCAGCCAGCCTGCAGTCTGCAGTTTTTCCGGGCCAGGCCAAAATGGGGCGGAGACGGAATGCCCCAAAGTGTGTCTGCATTTGGCATTGCTGAGAGGGGCTGCGATAACTCTGAGTAATTCTGGCTAATCTTGTGACAGGAAGACAGTTTTGAGGACTGACTCAGCCTTCTTTTCTTTCATTCTGTCCTCAAAACACCTGCAACTCTTCACAGAGGAATCTTATGAATCACTGTGTTTTCTGTCCACTTATTTTTCTGTCCACGACATTCACATGGGCATTAATGGACTCCTTTGAAAGTAGCATGGCCTACAAACTGAGCTCTGAAAGGTTCCTGATGTCCCGAGGAAGGAGAGAGAACAATCCTTCCTTCTGACTTGCTTCCATATGCGTGCTGATGGTCAAGAGGTGAAACAGCACACATTGCACTTGATTTTAGGCAAAAGAAGCCATTACACCAACCCATAGTTCAAGCTGACTGGGTTTGAGCTTCTCACAGTGGACAGATTTGTCCAGAAGAGTGGTCGATCACACCAGAGATCCCTCTGTCATCTATGATTCGGACTGGTAGCCTGACTTGACGCTTGCAGATTTAATGCATGGAGACATGGATAGGTCTGTTGCTTTGGGCATGGTGCCAGATTATAGTTCAGAGGGAGTGGGGAGGGCATTGGGCACTTACTCATTCCCCCATGCCTGTTCACATGACTGCTCACGTAGTGGGCTAGGATGAGTCTGGTGAGCAGGTGATGCTTTGCAGGAGGCTGGTTACCTTTGAAATCTGGGTTGCCTGCCAGGGTGCACCCTCTGCTGGACCAAAAGAATACTCATTGTTTCCAGGAACAGGCAAAGACTCCAACCAAATTATAGCCCTACTGCTATCAAGTCATTCCAACTGATAGCAAGCCAAGCGGCCCAAGGAGAAAGGTTCCATGGGGTTTCTGAACCTGTGGCTTTTCCCTGGAGCAGCCGGCGTCATCTCTCTCTTGTGGAACAAACAGTGGGTGTGAGCTGCCGATCCTGCAATGAGAAACTGGATCCTTCGCCCACTATGCCAGCCGGGCACCTTGTAAGAGTAGCCCGGGACTGCAAACCTGGCCTTTTTTTTAAGACCAATTGCCAAAACAAACCCACTGCCATGAGTCGATGCCAACACATCGCGATGCTTCCCAGACAGCACTGCCAGGACTCCTCTTGTGAGACAGTCACCTCTTTCTCTTTAACAGCAGGCCTGAAGATTTACCCTGCTTGTGGAGTGTTGAGATGGACTTCCTGAGTTCATTAGAGTCCCTGGGTCTTTCAAAGCCATGGCCACTTTCCAGAAAGCTTGGGGTTTGGGGAACCATTGGTCACCTCCAAGCCTTTGTGGGTTGGTCAAGTCAATATATCCCAGGAAGCAGAAAGGTACCTGATTATATTTAGCTACACAGATAGACAGCAACCTGCATGGAGAACTACTCCAATGGTTTTGGCAAGTCTTTAAAAGTTTTTCTAGATCCAGCTGCCTATCCCCCTGTCCATCTACCCATCTATTCATCTATCAAATTTGCACATTTTGGGGGGTTTAAAATTTTTCAGGTTGCTCCTCGAACTATAATAATTTTTACTTCTACCGATGGGTTATGAAGACTTGTTGATTCAAATACTGTTTGTCTGGGTTAACTAGAGAATCAAATTCATGGATACTCATATGTGTATATAAAGAACTTTATGTAAAGAGCATTTAATATGGAGAAAACATTCCAGCCCAGTCAGGATCAAGTCCATTAGTCTGATATTAGCCTAGATGTCAGCTCCCTGTCTATAAATTCCTTTTCAAACTCATGAAACACATGCAATGATGCCGAGGGCAGGAAGATCACAGGCCAGTGGGTAGAAAGTCACGTGGATCCAGTGGTGGTAGAAGCATCTTAGCACTCGTGTGGGTCTCCACGTGGCTTCTCTAGCTCCGGGCTCTGGTTGCTATCAGCACAGCTCCATCAGATGTGTCGCCAGTAATGTCTTGCAGGGAGTGTATGTGCATCTTTCCCGCCTTCATCGAGCTACTCATCTCCTGAGCACCTCCAAATGAGGTCATCAAGCTGTGACCTAACTGATAGGCTAACCTTCACCCCTTCCCGCTCACATCTCAAATCGACAACAGATTATGTAACTGCCACAAATACTCTCACAACAAATGACATTGTTATTCGAGATGCCATTGTGTCCTTTCTGACTCATAGCAATTCTATGCACAACAGAATAAAATGTTGCCTGGTGCTCACAATCATGGTTATGTTTGAGCTCCTTGTTGCAGAAAAGGTGCCAATTCATCTCCTTGAAGAGCTTCCTCGTTTTCTCACTCTACCTACTGTGCTGGCCTTTTTCAGGGACAGCTCTCACCTAATAATGTGTCCAGGGTATATGAGATGAAATCTTACCGTATTTCACTTCTAAGGAGCTATCTGGTTATCCATCTTCTAAGACATATTTGTTTGTTCTTCTAGGGCCTCACAATAATTTCAGTGTGCCAGTACCATAATTCAAATGCATCATTTTTTCTTCAGTTTTCTGTATTCATTGAAAAACTTTCACATGTATATGAGGCAATTGAAAATACCATGGCTGGGTTAGGAGCACTCCAATATCCAAAGTGGGATCCTTGTGATTCAACACTTGAAAGAAATCTTATAAAGATTTACCCAAATGTATTACAGCTTTCAGATACCGTCTGCCATCAGGAACCATCTGATGTCAGCAATCATATGCTTGATGCCATATTCTCTTCTTAATCTGGCTTGAATTTCTGGCAGCTCTCTGTCCATGTACTATGGCAACCATTCTTGCATTCTCTTTAACAAACAGTTACTTGCGTGTGATAGTATTCAATAATTTCTGTATTCTGTTAGCTACCCGTCTTTGAAATGGGTACAAATATAAATCCCTTCTAGACGGTTGTCCAGGTAGCTGTGCTCCAAATTTAGCACCTCCAGTGCTTCATCAGCTTGTTGAAATGCTGCAAGTAGCATTCCCGCAGTTCCTAGAACCTTGTTTCCCACTGATGCTTTCAGTGCAGTTTGCACTTCTTCCTTCAGTATCATTGGTTCTTGATCAATGCTACCTCTTAAAAATTGGGTCAAGTCTCACAGTTACTTTTGGTTCAGTGATTATATTCATTCTGTCTCCTTTTGATGCTTCCTATATCCTTAAATATTTTGCCCATAGAGTATTTCGATATTCTTGCAGCTTGAGTTTTCATTCGGTTCTTTTAGCTTGAGATATGGTGAGCAGAGTCTTTCTTTCTTGGCTTTGTAACTTTAACTTTTTGCATATTTCATGACAACACTTTGCTTTCTCTTCTCCGGCTGCCCTTTAAACTGTTCCATTCAGCTCTCTTATGCCATCACTTTTCCCATTTGATTTATTATGCTGTGTTCAAGAACATGTTTCTTCTCTGGCACCCGCTTCGGTCTTTTCTTTCTCTCCTCTTTTTTAAACGACTGGTGGTCTCTTTATGTATCATGTTGCTGTCCACTCAGACACATCAGGTTTCCTGTCAGTAGGGTTCCATGCATCTCTTGAAATGTCCCCCAAATTCAGATGAGATATACTCAAGGTCGTATCTTGGCTTGTGTGGACTTATTTTAAATTTCCTCAACTTCAACCTGAACTTATAAATGAGTAAATGATGGTCTGTCCTATAGCTGGCACCTAACCTCGTTTTAGCTACTAATATTGTGGTTCTCCCAGGAATCTTCCCAGAGATGTAGCCAGTACCTCTGCATATTCTATCTGGCGAGGTACAGTCAACAATATGTTAAAAAATATTTGCAGTGAATAAGTCATTCGTTTTTGCAAAATTCTATCTTGTGATCATCACTCTCGTTTTTATCATCAAAGCCCTAGTTTTCAACTATGGGTCCTTTCTATTTGTTTCCAACTTTTGCATCCTATTTGTCAATAATTTTCAGTGCATCTCGATTATATGTTTGGTCAATTCCCGAATTTGTCAATTTCTTCACTAGCTTCAGTGGTCAATGAATAAGTTTTAATCGTAGTTCAATTAACTGGGCAATTTTGGAATGGTGGGGTATAGCATAGCATCGTGCTTAAGATACACCTTGAAATGTCTTTTTGAATGATGAATTGGCCATTCCAGCATAGTAAGCCAGATGATTTCCTGGGTCCAAACGGCCAATAATAGTCCATTTGAGCTCACCAATGCCGAGGATATCGAACTTTATGCATTTCATTTACTTTTTGACCACTTCCAGGTTTCTTAGATTCAGACTTGGTGTATTCCCCGATCCTGATCTAAATGGGTATTTGCAGCGGTTTCTTTCTATTTGGAATCAGCAAAGGAAGGTCCTGAAAGCATTTCACTGTCGTGGGTTCTACTCTGTTGAGGTAGCTCCTCCCCAGGGGTAGCTTGAGTACCTTCCAACTTGTGGGGCTCATCTTCCTGCACTCTATCTGACTGTGTGCTACTGTTCTCCGAGGGGGGTGGTGGTGGTGTGGGTAGTGGCTAATTGTTCAGAAGTGGTCATCCTGTTTCATCCTTTGTCACGCTCTCCGACAGTGTGCCTCTGCTACCCACAATGCTTTCGGTGGCAAATCTGTCAGAAGTGGACAGCGTATTCCTCCTCCTTCACCTGTTCTCAGCTTGGAAGCTCCCCTGAGACCTGTTCATCTTGGGTGACGCTACCGGTTTTAAAATGCCAGTGACAAGCTGCCAGCACTGTAGCAATTAGGCGAGCCACCACAGTAAGGTGAACTGACAGACAAGGGGTAGACAAATGATACTGCAAAACTATTTACCTTTTGCAATTTCTATGGTGATAGAATGGAATTTTGCTATTTTAAGGTTGTTTCTCTGATTAGTGCAGAAAATGGAACATATCTGTACCTCATTGATATTTGGGATTCGTTTTCTGAATTATCTATGCATATTATTTTTGAGATTTTAAAATTATTTTATTTCTATTTTTATGGATTTTTTGGAATTCGTTAGAAGTTGTTCTAAATGATAATATTCCCACACCAGAGAAAATTGGGACATGCAGAAAAGGAAGAAGTCACCAATCGTCCCACCCCCTCTAACTGAAATATTGATTCATTTTGGCTCATTTACGACTGGTCTTTTCCTTCCTTTAAAAAATTTTTATTTATATGATATCTTTAGGTAATTATAACAATGATAAGTACACTTACACTCTGCTTTTCTCAGTCAGTACACCATATGCTTTTAACCATGCTGCTGTATATATTTTTAATTTTTAACTGTTTGTTTTTAATTGGGTGAATGTTTACAGAAGAGATTGGCTTTCCAGTCAATGTTTCGAGCACCTTCTTGTTTCAGGCTACTGGTTGCAATCACTGCCCCCCGCTATCACTTCACTCATTTTTTGCATTGCCTGTTTCCACTCCTCACCCTTCTGAACCTTGTATTGATCATTTAAGGTAGACATATGCATGAGTGTATGTATTCACTTCATTCTTAGTAGACATTCTGCTTGTTTTTTACTTTCCCATTTTATAAATAGCATCATCAAGAAATATTTTATGCTTGAAGGCTTTGGGTAGTTTAAATGATTTTCTTAGAATAGATTTCCAAAGGTTAGGTTATTAGGTCAGGGTCTAGACACATTTTATTTAAAAACAAAGTACACTGTAAAAATAGTATTTAATTGATTTTGAGACTCAAGGGAAACAGGCTTCCAGAAGACCCCAGAGTGCAGACCAGCAATTCCCTTTCCTCCTGAGCAAACACTCGAAAGCCTTTGGTTTCTCTAGCCACTCTTTTGACCCAATACACTCTTCCTTCCAGATTTTTAAAAATCCAGCCTCGGTAACAATTTGGCTTAGAGAGTAAGTCAAAACGATTTTCCAGGGCTAAAGCATAAGCGGACAGAGTTTATGCATATACATATTTTTTCCTCCTGATGTTTGAGCATTTGTAAGGGAAAACAGTTTATTTTGGGACCTGAAATTGGATATACAAGTAGAGAGAGCCTCTAAAGGAAGACTGCTTCCCCGAGTCTCGGCTGGAAGTCTTATAGAACGTGGGCTTCTCGGCATTGTTTGGCAGGACTTCTCTGTTTCTATGATTTATTCTTTGGCCTTCAGGGCAGAAAAAAAGGTCCAGATGATCCTGATGAGAAAACACTTATTTGCCAACACGGAAAACATGTAGTTCTTAATTTATGATCAGGTTATATTTTAGAAGGTCCTTTCTGAGTCAGTCAATTAGAACTCAAAAGCTATTTTCCCCACTCAGAATATCGTAAATGGTGGTATGGTTTTCAGACTGGCACATGAAAGCCCGTTGAACCTGTAATATATTTGTGGTCTGTTCCTGGTTTCAGATCTGGCTTCGTCACAGGCTCATTGGTGGACCTATGGTACTCAGGTAACTTATATTCCTTGGATGAGAAGGAGAAGGTCTTTGGGGAGGCTACGCTGCCTCCCCACTGGCCCCAAACACACACACACACAAATGGCTCTGGAAGGCTAGGACCATGGTAAGCTATCTGGTCTTCAAACAGTGGAAAGCTCACCCAGGAGACCTGCAGGTGGCCCACTAGGGGTTAGCCTGCATGCATCACAGCTCCTGTGTCTAGTCTCCTTTCTCCTTCCTCTGGCTTGGTGAGTTCCCATCACGTTGAGGCACATATAACTTGGAAGTAAGCTTGTATACATGTGCATGTCTATCCATATGTAGAGAAGTATGTCAGGAGCCACGGTTGCACAACAGTTCAGCACTCAGCTGAAACATTACATTTTGGTCCCCTTGCTTTTGTTACTTCAGGAGAGGAACAGAGAACGTAAAGAGACGTGCCAAACACACAGAGGGAGACGCACTGCCATTCGTTTCAGCTTCGTGCCACACCCCGTGTCCCCACAAGATACTAGACGTGAACTATACAATTCCTGAGAGTGTTCAAAGAGTTAGAAATATTGTCAGGACAATCGCTGTCCGTTCCGTAGAAGCCGAAAGGGGCTTTTCAGAGATGAGCATAATATGTTCAGAGAAGTCTCCTGTTTCTGACCCATCAAACATAAGGACTATGGTCTTCTGGGCCTCCCTCTAAAGGAATGGGATCTCATTCCTACAGGGAAAAGATGGAGAAGGGTAAATCCACAGGTGAGGATGCTTGGATGAAAGTGAAGAACACGGGAAGGGAGGATGCTGATCAAGAAGCAATGTGGGAATATCTTGAATAACAGTTTTATTGTCTTTTGTCAGGTAGTATTCACTGTTTTTCCATTAGTATTTTAACTCCTTCTTAGAACTAGTTTTGTGTACCTCCTTTGTTATTAAGTGTTCACTGTATGAAACGATAAACTACCTGTCAGTTTATCACTTTTTTTTAATACTTAAAAGTCATTAATTAGGGCAGGGAAACAGTTGTTAAATTATTTTAATCCCACCCATCCTTGATAGAATTACTTGAGTTGGAATTGACTCAAAGGCCACCACCTCTTTCTCGCTTTCTCATTATATGCATATATACCTTTTGCTTATCAGCATACATGCATATACAACTATTCTCAGAGATCTCTCAGAGAGGGGTGGGGCAGGGGCAGGGGCAGGAATCTAGGCTAACAACCACAAAGCTGATGATTCGGATCCACACTACGGCAATGAATGCAAGACGGCTGAGCAGTGTGCATCAGGCATACCGTCGAGACAAATCCAAGGAGCGAAATTCCCCTCCGCCACATGCAGGATCAGCCCGAGTCAGAAGTGACTCTACATGAACAGGTTTGGCTTGTATATACAAGGGAGCTTCAAACAATCCAAAGACAAATAGAATGAAAAGATAATGGGTTCTTCTATGAACTGTTTGAAGCCTCATTTCATTCAGGCATCCTCAAACTATGACCCGTGGGCCACAAGTGGCCTGCCTGGGACATTTATCCAGCCGTCGGGTGTTTTTGCTGCTGCTGCCTGTCTTGCTTAGTAGCCAATTCATCCCAGGCCCATAGTGAATTTGTTCATAGTTCTTTTTTTTTTTTTAACTATAGTCCGGCCCTCCAACGGTCTGAGGGACAGTGAACTGGCCCCCTGTTTAAAAAAGTTTGAGGACCCCCCTGTGACATATACCTATATATGTATATGGATTGTATATATTTATATATGTGTATGGAATATATAGATGATACTCTATGACTTCTTTTACTTATTGTTTGATCAAAGTGGTTTGGAGCCCACTAATCTTATCTTTAGTCAGCACTAAACTTCAGACTGGGATATGCAAGGTGATAGGAATAAATGGATAAACTGAGTTTATATGAACTAAATTTGTAGCACCCTCCCAACCCCCTGCAGTATGTACCTCATGTCTGGTTGCATCCTAATCTAGCCCCTTTTGTTGACATGTTGGCAGTCCTAGCTTTGGGGTCTCTTGGTACAGAAATGTTTTGGGAAGAGTAGAAAATTGTATGTCACGCCCATTGGTTTGGAAAAGAATGAGAAGATAATTCTCTTTCACTAAGTCTGTTAGTCATTCTCCACCCCACCCCCCACCCCAAGTCCCCTGGCCCGGGAGTTTAGAGTGTTAGAGGGACTCTGGAGACTCTTTCCTGTAGATTTAATCATTGGTAAATCTAATCCCTCTTACAGATGATTTCTGGAGGCAAGGACGAGAGTGGACAGATAAAGGGAATGGTAGTAACTGTTTCTTAGCAGTTAATGATGGCAGACTCCTGAATTAGGAAAGGTATACAACTGAAAAACAGAAACAAACTATTAATCACAGGGGTACTTTGGAAACAGTCAAAAGGCCTCATTGTTATTTCATGTAAGTCGACTTTCTGGGCTGTGACCCAGAATGGCGGCGTGGGCGTTGAGCTACTTTCTGGATAGATTTAATGATACACAATGGATGTCACCAAGGAGATTCCGGCCAATTATTTCCAGAGTCAGAAGCCAATGAGAGACTGGAATTTTATCACACGCATCCATATTGGCAGAGGGCACACACAGTTTTATGTGGAAAGGTAAGCTGTTTCTGCATATCCACAGGAGATTGGGCATCGACTGGCGAGGGCGCCGGGGTGGGTGGGGGGGGGGGGAGCACACCAGTCAAACAGCAGGATGGAAGTGAGTTATAACAGCTCTGACGTAAATGAGCAAGACTAAATAAGTTTGGGAAGCAGTGGTCCATTCAGTTATTTCTTTTATTTTTCACATATATTCTTTTTCCTCAACTCTGCAAAATAATAAGAAACAAAAGAAAAATCTGCTGAATGCCTAGACATAGTTTATTGGAGCAGGAAAATAAGCCATTCCCAACCATTTCCCGATTTGCTGTGAGTGGCAGAATCATTCACCGTGGTGAATCATAGTGGGGAGAACCATTTGGAGTGATTATTTTCTGATGTTAAATTGCAAACGGTCCATGTGGTATCAACAAAGGTATGGATTATTTTTAAAAATCTTTTAAAAATCCTGTTGTTGAAAATGTGTGTTTATAGGACCCGTTCATGAGTTCATTTCAAAATAGCCAAGTCTTAAGTATAGATTTCTTTGTTTCTGCATTTGACTAATTGAATGCTTTCCAAGTTAATAGTATGATGTCAAAAGTAGTATATTGTCCCAGAAGCTGCATGACTGTCGCAATGGGGGTGGAGGGTGGGGGGGAGAAGAAATTTATGTGGAAGCATTTGGTCCACTGAATGGATTTCTGAGAAAGGCTGTTTCTTCCCTTTGACTTCAGTGATTAAGGAACCTGTTGTTTATTAAAACACCAAATAAACGGAGGGATTAGCCCTCGGTTAGTAAAACTCGTGAATACTATACAAATGGTTTCTCATTAATATAATCATTAATATAATATAATATAATATAATTAATATAATCATAGGCCTTACTTGGGGGTAATCCTGCAAGGTTGGATCCCTGGTGGTGTGGACAGCACACTTGACGCTTGAGCTAGACCAGTATTGGCCTCCAGTAACCTGCTGCCTTGTTTGGCTTGAAAAGCTTCAGGTTGTCTGGCCCTTTAAGACAAATCTCTGGGATTCAAATTGGTGAGGTAAAGAGGTATTTTATGCTGCAGTGTCCGCTTTGTGAGAGAACTTAATTTTAAGAGGGTAGAATGGAATGCCTCTACTTAAAGCTTGGGGGAAGTGCTGGGCGGGTGACGACAATCCAGGGACTACATGGGCTCCTGGATTTCTCTGTCTCGTAGGTAACTGCAGGCTCCTGGCTGTTGTTGGAGTTCAAAGGTGGGCTTCAATTTTGGGGGGAGGAGGTGGGAAGGGGAGAAGGAACCTTGTACACTGGTTTTGACAGAGCAAACAATTCTTAAAGTGAAGGAGAATGTTTGGGTTTTTTGAAAATAATTTTATCGGAGGTTCTTGCAACTTTTGTAACATTCCCTACCTCAACTGTCTCAGGGATATTTGTATATGTACGGGCATCATCCTTTTCTAAATATTTACTAGTTGACCCTTTGTATCAGCTCCTCTTTTTTCCTTACCCCCCCCTTGTGACCCCTTGATGAATTATAAATTATTTTTGTTTTCATAGCTCACACCATCCGCTTCCTCCCTTCACCCACATTTCTGCTGTTCATGCCCCTGAGGTGGAGGTGGGGGGATGATGGTGGTGGTGTCATGTGTCGAGCATTTTGATTGGTTCCCCTGGAATGGGTTTTAAGAAGGACGAAATCCCCTCGCTCTCCGCTATAGCTTCGTGTCCAGGCTGCACACAGAAGGGCCCTTCATGTACTCCGAGTAACCGAACACATTTTCGGATGGGACGCCCCAAGAATGAAGAAAATGTTCTCAACTGATTGGATGTGGTGATTATTGTACAACTCTTAATATGATTGAACTATTGAATTGTATGACATGTGAATTATATGCCCATAAAAACAAGGTGGGACTCAGAGAGACAACAGTGAGGCAATCACACGGGGAGTGGGGGAGCATTTTGGCACTCCGGCCCTCCCACAGAATCGTGGGTCAATGCCTGGGTCAGACATTGCTGTGTGGAAGACCCCCACACTGGGTCACTTATAGCCAACGTGTAAGTGTGGTTTCGTAGCCTCCGTGGGCTGGGAACCTGGCAGCAGCTTCATTGGGTTTGGGGAGCTTTGACTCTCTTGAGTCGATGTGGCCGGGCCACCACCTTCTGAAGCCGGGACCTCTGCTTCCAAGCCCATTCATTCCTGAGGCTGTTGGCTGGATACTTGCTTTCCGCCCCACCTGGGCTTCTTCATAGCGCTGCTCCCGATGTGGCAGCCAGCATCGTGTCGGTGGGGTGCTTGGAGGATTGGCAGCCGAGTCCTTAGTCGCACCGTTGCTTTGCCTTAGGCTCCCTGTGGGAAGCAAGACGCCGTGACCAGTCCACATGGAACTGGCACATACCACCCCAGTACAAGGGAGGCAAACCATGGAGGAGCAGCATCAGAGTCTGCCTCCAAGAAACCCCCGCTTGTCAGGTCAAAGTTGACTCAGAAAGTGTCGCCATGGGTTTCGGAGACTGTCACTGTTCCTGGGAATAGTCACTGTTCCTGTGGAGCTGGTGGTTTCAAATGGCCAACCATGGAGATCACAGCCCAAGTTGGAACCACTGCACCACCAAGGCTCTTAGAGCCCCTTTATGATTCTCATTTTGTCTATTGACTGCACTACTCAAGGACTAAGCCTCTTGGCTGGTAACAAAAAGGTTGGCAGTTCAAGGCCACCTTGTGGCTCTTCTGTTTACCAACCTGCTTTCCTAAAGATTTCAGCTTGCCAAACCCTATGGGAGTCATTCTGTTCTGCCGCAGGGCATGCTATGAGCCCCAAATGATCTCAGCAGTGTAGAACAACAGCTGCCAAGAGAGATACTGGGTATCGTGCTTGGCCTATTTTCATGAGAGGCACCCCGGTTCACCTTCTATTCTCCTTCCACATGGTCATCCGAGGAACTTCTGTGCCCCCACTCAGGTAGAGGTGGAGGGTCTGATTTGAAACCTCATCGCCGCCATCCACTGACAGAGAGCCCCGAAGTCAGCCACGGGAGGAAGGAAAATCATTCAGCTGGAGTACATGAAATTAATGTGCTTGGCTTTAGTCCAAACCCCACTGGATACATGTCCTTGCTACAGGGGGTAGGGGGGTGGAGGGTGGAGGAAGAGAAAGAAAGAAAACATGGCAGACCAGACTCATAGCCATTGAGTTGATTCTGACTCAGAGGGCCCTGATTGTTGGACAGAGGGGAATGGCCCTTTCTGGCTTCTGAGACCATGTGGGAGCATACAGCCGCATCTGTCTCCTTGAACAGGTTGGTGTGTGCGACTCTAACCTTGCAGTTGGTGGCCTGACACTCCACTAGGATTCCTCACACACTCATGGCTTTACCTGACCACTGAAAGACCACAGCCTCTTCCCTCTGGGGCCTGGCCACTCTTTGGAAGGAACGTTGAAGGACTCGTCATGTCACTCATCAAAGATAGGGATACCGATTGTCCCAACTTTCCCCAGTTACAAGAAGAATAAATCTAGCTACAGACATCAGAGAAAATATAGGATAGAAATGGTGCAAGATGCTGCTGCTTATGCCTTAGCTGCAGGTTTTAGTTTGAAAAACCCACTATTTCCTTGTGAGGGCCTGGGGGAGTTGACAATACTCTGTCCTATTCCAAGCTGTATGACCTTTTGGAAGTGGATCACCGGCCTTTCTTCGGATATGTCTGTCCATGGGTTTGATCCAACCTTTTAGCAAGCAACGACGCTCTCCACCCATGGTACCATCGTGACGTCTGCTTAGGAGGAGGTGGATGCTGGATTGTTCTGGACCTGCTGTCTGAGCCCACTGGCATATGTGCAGGAGCAGAGGGAGCGGACAGCCTGGAAGGTGGGCCAACTGAAGGACCGACTTTCTCTTTTTGCCTGCCTTTGTGAGAATCCAGGGAACAGGTTGAGTTGGGGGAGAACAGAAGACAAGTGGAGAAGAAACAATGGTACCTCAAAAACTCAAGGGACACTTTCTCAGGAAATAAAGCTGGGTCAAAACCAGTCTTAGAAGTTGTGGTTCTTTCCTCTCGTTCTTAAATGCTTCCCCCCATCTCCACACACTATCATGATCCCAATACTACCTTACACATCCCGCTAGACTAGAGGATGTACATGGGTACAGATAGGAACCGGAAACACGGGGAATGCAGGACAGATGATCCCTTCAGGACCAGGGGTGAGAGTGGAGACGTGGGGAGGGTGGAGGGAAGGTGGGCTACATAAAACCTCCTCTCCGGGGGATAGACAACAGAAAAGTGGGTGAGGGGAGACATCGGACAGTGTAAGATATGACAAAATAATAATTTATAAATTATCAAGAGTTCACTGGGGGGCGGGGAGGGAGGGGAAAAGTGAGGAGCTAATACCAAGGGCTCAAATAGAAAGCAAATATTGTAAGGATGATGGCAACAAATGTACAAATGTGCCTGACACAATGGAAGGATGGATGGTGATAAGAACTGTACAAACCCCCAATAAAATGATTTTTTTTTTAAAGAAGGAGTTGTTGTTGTTAAGTTTATCCCACCATCAGTCAGTAGCTGCCTGGGTGCTATGCTCAGCTCACAGAAGGACTAGCAGGGTGGAAGGGGCAGTGGGCTGTGTAGGCACAGCTTCTACGCACTACTGGGCGCTTGTGCGGCCAGGTGAGGTCAGTTGGATAAGGGCAGACCTTCCTGGAAGGCTTCCACGATTTGGGGTTTCCCTCTGGTATTTGCGTCTGCCATGCACTTACTTTACATTATCAAAAGGCCTCTGCCTTTCAGAGGGAGAAAGATGGGGTTTTCTACTCCCATGAAGAGTTACAGTGGTGACCAAAAGGTCACCACGTGGTGTCCAAATTGACCCGAGGCCAGTGAGTTTGGCTTGGGTCTTTCTTTTAAATAAAGTGTGAATGAATTTTGTATATTAGTCACTTATGAAGGGGGGGGATTATTTCCACTAGAAGATTTTCACTTTCATTGTATATTGCCTGGGAGTTGGTCATTTGGTATTCTACAAGCCTAGGGTGCTTTGTTATAATTCCAATATAATAATGAGTACATTGCATTGAGAGATTGATTTCTCACTTTAACCCTCCCACAACCCCCCCTTCCCCCGCTCCCACCCACCCCCCTCAATTCCCTGATTGTGAAATTGTTCAGCGGGAGGAGTGGAGGAGTTCGTCCATTGTCAAGGGCGGGTCCATGTGACCAGTGGTTGCTATGGCATTGGCCCATATGACCAGTGGTTGTTAGGACGTCAACTCCGACTCCCACTGATGTCTGCATCAGAGCAGAACTATCCTTCCAGGGTTCTAGTTCCTGTGTCTGGTGTTCGGATGAACTCGCCTCGTTCTGCTGTTCTCCGGAGGCTTCTCCGTAGACTGAAAAGATCAAGCCTTTGATTTGTGGCCACGTGGGTTCCCTGTTTGCATCACGTCTGAATGCCTGGTACATTTTGGGCAGAGTAGGGTGAAGTGGAAGAAGAGGAAACAGGGCTGGGAAGTGACGACTTTTAGTGTATCGCCCAACCTTGGACCTTTGTTGGTGGGCCTCTGAAAGAAGGCGGAAAGCTTTTGGAATCGGTCAGCTGTATCTCGTCCCGATACGATTAACGTGAAACGGTCACGTTTCTGCTGGTAAACACGTTTGAATGCTCACGGTCTGGCCACCTGCCTCAGCAGCTCCAGAGAGGTGGAGATTGGCATTTAGATTAGCCCCGTTCCTCAGTGACTTTGCAGACCTGCTCAAGGGCACCGGAGTCAGCCAATGTTTATTTTTGGATTCCCCATCGCCCTTGGGATCACTTCGGTCGGTGAGCAGCGGCACTCCTCCCGTGGTACCTGCTTCACCTTGTGTGCCGGTTCAGGTCCAGGAAGGTCGGCAGTCCGGTTTGGCATGGTGAGTGCCTCCTCCATGCAGACTCTTATTTTTAAGTATGAGCCAGAGCTGTGGTTGTGCATGCTGAGTCATCCCGTGCAGACTAAGACTTGTTGAGCTCAAAGCCTTGACTAGGATTACTGGGAGGCTCCAGTTTTTATATCTTTTTTTTTCTTTAGTTGTTACATCTTAGGATCTCATGATAAAGCACATGTTCAAAATCTCAGTCTGGGATATGCTGCTCTAGGACAGTGGAAGAGACCTCTTCCTGACTTGGGGCTGTATGTTTTTGGATAGAAGTAAAGAAAATAGGAGACAAGAACCGACACAATGATGGAAGTTAGGTCCCGGGTGAAATGTTTTGCAGGGAAATGAAGACTCTACAGTTGGACTCCCAAACCCAATTCCATACCCACCCTCTCTGTAGGACAGGGTTGAGCTGATCCTGTCAGTTTCTGAGATGGGCCTCTTTTTTTAAATTACACTTTTTTTATTGGCACAAAATCTGCATCAAAAAGAATTGTGCAATCATTACTCCAATCAATTTTAGAACATTTCCTCTCCCTTTTTCATGGTCAGATAGCTTTTAAAACGAGTTGTATTATTACAATCAGAACTGTCTACAGGAGTAGGAAACTCCTGTGTTTTCTCCCGAAGTGCAGCTGGTGGTTTTGAACTGATGACCTTTTGAACTGATGACCAGTGGATCTCCACCTTCCTGATGCTGCGACCCTTTAATACAGTTTCTCATGTTGTGTTGAACCTCAACCATAAAATTCTTTTCATGGCTACTTCATAACTGTCATTTTGCTACTGTTTTGAATCATAATGCAGATAGCTGATACGCAGCATGTATTTTCATGGTTACAAATTGAACATAACCACAGCTGAATATAGAAAGACTGATCAGCATCTAGGTTAAGTTCCCATGGTACAGATTTTTTTTCCAGTAGTTGATGATTTTACAGGATGTGACTTTACACTTACCCAGTAATAATCATTCATGAAGTGTTCTTTTAGCTCTAATACTGCTGCTTTCAACATAGCAGCTGCTTTTAACAGAGTAGCTGCATTCATCACAGCAGCTGTTTTCTACACAGTAGCGGCTTTATACACATGTGTGACTGGTCCGCAAAAGTATATTACTTCCTCCTGCCACATACACCTGTATTATATGGGGTGTCTCATGTGTGGGTGTATCTGCAGGTGGTGGGCCCGCCTGGAGACGATAGAGTTGTGGTATCTGGGGTCCCAAGTGTTTTCTGATGACTTAGGTGACCCCTGTGAAGGTTCATTTGACCTCCAAAGGGGTCTCGACCCACAGGTTGAGAACCACTGGGTTAGTCTCCCCTACTATGTCACCATAACAGAAGACTAATAGGGGACACTGGAGAAGTGGAGGGATAATCGAGGTTAGATTGATTAAGGTAGACTAAGTGCTGGAATAAATCACCTCCAATGTTTCAAAGGCTTAGTCACGAGGTGTTGATACTGATCTTACTCTCTATCCAGGGAAGGCCTCTGTCACCAAGGGGATGGAGGGAGGTTTAGGGACTGCACTTTCAGAAACCATGACTACTGGTGGCTTTGTCATCACCATTGTCCTGCAGCTTCCATTGTCACTTGGAGGTCCATACCTACAGGTGGAAAACAGCACAGAAGATCAAATGGGGGGAGTTTTCTGGAACAGGCCAGGAAGTGACACATAGTCCTTCCTCTCGGATTCCACTGACTGGAAACCAGTGACATCACCACACGTAACCGCTAGAGAAGCTGGAAAATAGTCTCGTTCTGAGCCTAGGAAGTGGAAACTGAGTTGGTGATTAGCCAGTCTTCTATGCGAAGAGCGCCACCTACTTATGATTCATTCAGTATTTATTGAACCACTAGTCTGGGCCCTTGAGATACACTGGATGATGAGACAGAACTCTCTGCCCTCTGCTCACCAGGTACCACCATACGCGCTTGTTATATCTTCTTCTTACCACTTGTGATGGGAAATTATCTTCTTGATTGACCTGTTGGCCTCTTCTCTTGCTACACTGAGCTGCATGCCCCCCCCCCCCTTTCCTTGTTTCTCTGTGTATCCTTCACCAAACCTCACACGTGGCCACAGATAGAGTCGATTCTGACATGTAGGACCTTTAGTACCATAGACAAGCCTGGCAGACAGTAAACGCTCATGATTTATTTTCGCACTGAATGAACTATCATGGAACTGCACTTTTGGAAGGAAAAAAAACGTAATGAAAGTAATGAAGGCTTTCTCAATATAAGCAAGAGTGAATAGAATTTCTTATTTTGCATTTTTTTAAACTGCTTGGTAGCTGGACTTAGTGTTTTGTTTTGTTTTTAAAAATCTAACCACACCTGCTTCTGGTTAATTCAACTGTTTCTATCTAAATTTTCGAATTCCTTTCTTTAAATATTATCAGCTCACACTTCCTAAAGTATTATTTGGCTCATAATTGATTATCTGCATCTGAATATTTCTTGGCTGGGCATGGACTTGGTCACAGAGTCAGAGAGTTTCAGAGTAGATGGGGACTATGCTGCCCTTGGAGAAGTGGGCCCTGCGGGTCAATCAAGGATTCCAGCTTGCATCGCTTGCTTGTGACAAAACCTGAACCCAAACTCCCATGATTCTTAGCAGTCATGCCATATCCTCCTTGCATCTCTGGTAACCATACTGCTCTATGGATTTGCCGGTTCTGGGTGTTTTGTATACAGGAAGTCATACAGTATGTGGCCTTTCACGTCTGGCTGCTTTCACTTGGCATAATGTTTCAAGGGTTCATTCACGGAGTGTGTAGTAGTTCCTTGCTTTTCTATAGCTGAGTAATACTCCATTGTGTTCGATATCACATATTTGTCTCTTTATCTATGGATGGGCATCTGGGTTGTTTCTACTCGTTGGTACGAGTTGCCTACAGATTTTGTGTGGACATATGCTTTCAATTTTTTTGGGGGGGGGAGTAATAAACCCATGAGAGGATTTGCTGATACTTATGGAAAATCTGTTTAATCTTTTGAGGAATTGGCAAACTGATTTGGAGTGGGAGCTGTTGCTCCATTCCCAAATATTTAAACTAGTGATTTAATGATTAACTTACTCTTACTGTTATAAAAGAGATTTATTTAGATTCAATAACACTAGTAAAGAGTTAGTTTTTTTTTCTTTTTAAGATCATTTTATTGGGGGTGCTTACAGCTCTTAAAACAATCCATACACCAATTGTCTCAAGCATATTGGTACATATTTTGCCATCATTATTTTCTAAATGCTTACTTTCTGTTTGAGCCCTTGGTATCAACTCCTCTGATTTGGAGTTATTTACAAACATCTGAGAATTTGTGTTTTAGCTCCTGTGTGAGGGGCAAAGTACCAATCGGGGTAAATGAAATAGATAGTTCCAGAGTCTGAGGAATTGAAGGTGAACCTTGACCATTTTGAACTAGACTTTTTATTTTCTTTTTAGTATGGATGGTTATTTTCCTCTTCTATTTCCCTCATGGTCATCAGTGCCGTCACTCTAGAACATTCCATACCAGACATGGCAAGGATCAAGAGGGCAGATGGAGCAGGAGGAAGTAGATATTCTGTTGGACATGTAGGACCAAGGACCCCCCTCTCCAACCCTGTCAGTTAATTCCAAGACTGACAATGACCTTCCTCCTCACCATCGATATTAATAAGAAAGAAAAAAAAGATCTCTCATATAAGGACTGTATTTATTCACGTTGCCAAGACTCTGGTGGAAATGTTCATGTCCACAGAATTACTCCCTTGTTTGCGTTTCGGGGTCTATGCAGTCGTAAAATTTTGTGAGCTGTGTCGAATTGTATGCATACTTGTATCCACAGTTCTCTGGTTTTAGAAGCTTCCAGGGGTTTTGTTCTGTTATTGGCTATTGAGATGCTCATTTCTTGAGGCCCGGCAAAAGGGAGGGGGAGTGAGTATAAGGTGGAAATTTACTGGCATTCTTCTCTCCCCCTTATCTGGGTTCCTTCACAGGGAGCTTAAATAATCGTCTTCTGCCAGCAGCTTGCAGATGACCACTCCATTTCTTCACTGAAATTTGGTGAGAGGGATATGTCCTCTTGGAGGAGAAGGTTGTTTACCCTGTGTGTAAACACTGGTGAAAGTTGGCACATGTGTTGGTGGAAAGTTAAATGAGTCATTCACTGCCCCACCCACATCAGAGTGGCGCTTCTCAGAAGCCTGTCAAGGTGAAAATGAGTTCAGTGTAGGCTCTGAGCAGGGCTGCTGGTCTGGAGAAGATCCAGTGAGTTTCTTGGTTGGGTTGGTATGTCTGTCCTTGCCCGCCATATCCTACCTTCCGTCTTCCACCCCATAAGATGTCCTAGGTTTTTTTGCTTTTGTTTCTTTACTGAACCTTCTTCAATTCAAGTGGCGTCTGCCGGAATCCTTCCATCTCCTCTTCCTATGTAAATTTCCACCTTTCTCCTCCAAGGTTGTGCTTCTATCCCCAATCTCTCCAGTCTGTTCAGGTTTCCTCCTAGAAGCCCTCTAAGGGCAGAGGCTCCTTGTTTTGTTTTTCATTGCGGTAAACAGGTGTGTAAAAAACATTTTTCCAGTTCAGCACTGTTCACATGTACAATCAGTGATGTGTTCATCATGTTCTGCAACTGTTGCCATTACCCACTTCCAAATCCTCCTACCGCCCCAAAAAGAAGCTTGGTGTATCCTAACCGCCTTCCAACCTTCCCTTGGCTACCAAGAACTTGAGGTCTGCATTGCACTTGCCTCCCCTGGGATAGTTCTTATAAATGGATCATGCAAGGTTCGCCCTTTGGTGACGACTTAATGCACTCAACTCCCTCTCGTCCCATCCAGCCTGCTGTGACTGTGTTTCTGAACAAGACCAGGCCCCAAGCAAGCTTCCTCAGTAAATAATTTCAGTTTGATCAAACCAAACAGTCTACAATGGTCAAGATAACAGTTATAAAAGTTACTGATTTTCATGAGAACGTGCAGTTCAGTAAAACCAGGCTGGAATTCTTGGGTTTTTATTTAGCTGACTGACTTGATGCATAGCATGCAATCTTTCCTGTGCTCTTCCGGCTCCAGCTAGTTGGGCCTCCAGCAGAAGAATAGAGAGGGTGCACAGAAAATCCTGGGCAAGCTGAATCTGGGGGCGGGGGGACGCAGCGTGGTTATCCTCCCAAGCAATTTAGTAGAGCCTACACCTGCTGCTCCCTGACTAAGGTTTCAAAGCTTTCAGAGCCGGTGTATGCAAAGCTTGTCTTTTGATATCAGGATAAGTTTCAGTGGATTTAAATTGTGTTGTAATCAGATTTAAGCACAGGAAGTCTTTTCCCCCTAACTTACTTTCAATGAGGTTATCTCTCTTTAATGCCTAAATATCAACACCCATGGCCAATTCTCCTGGAAACCTTTGTTCCACAGTACCTGTCTAAGGATGAGGGGGACCCTCGTGGAGGTGGGTGCCACTTTGACTCTTTGCCCAATCATGGGTGACCATGTGATTTGGTCTTTCGAGCCTCAGTTCTCTCCTCTGTGAACTGGAGACAAGAGCATGGACCTCAGATCGTCACTGCGGGAATCAAAGGCTGTTAAGTCTATGAAGCATCTTTTCACAGAACTTAGAATGAAACAAAACCCTTTGCTGTCAAGTCAATTTCAGCTCATGGCGAGTTCCTTCATAGGGTTTTCGTGGCTGGAATCTGGTTTTCTCTCTCACCAGCTCTGTCAGCAGAAGCACCTTGGGCCCTGCAGTGAGTAGAGGCCAAACCAAGAGATTGGCGTAGACATGGTGTCATCCAAGTAATGCCCTGACCCTTCCCAGCTGGAAGACTGAGGTGGAGGCATCATAGAGGGGGAACTGGAGCTCAGGATACATACAACTCCATACGAACAAGCCAAATCACCCATCCCTATCATGATGACCAATAGCACACCCAAATCAATACCACCCCCATGCTTACATTTGATTGAGCAGACACTGCAGCAGATGATCTCATTTAATCTTCACAGCAACTCAGTGATGTACATTTTGTAGTGAGGAAAAAAGTTCAAGGTTATTCATAATTTAAGATGAGAGTGGCAGGGGCAGGATTTAAACCCTAGTTTAACTGGCTTTGAAAGTCCTCATCTGCTCTTATTAAAAGAACCCAGCTGCTGCTTGTGCACTCATGGTCCTACACACATGTGCGCACACAGCCATGCACCCAAGGGCACACACAGCCACACACCCATGGGCAGACCCATGGGCACACATATGAAGTATGGCCAATGTCTTCCACGATGCATTTCTGTATCAGGGTGTCTTGATAAAAAAAATGTTCATCTTTCTGTCTTAATTTTTAAAAAATTATTTTTGCACTGTTTAAGGAACAAATAGAGTTGTGGCATACATGGCAGTATTTTAAAGGTTTTTAACAACTATGTTAAACCCCAGTTCTCTTGACAGGCTTACTACATTTTCTGATACTTCCTTGCACCCCCTTGGGATTTGGAGATCCGTTTTGAAAGTGATTTGTATAATGTTCAGTTAAAATCAGCCAAGCAACCCACCCACATACCCACTCAACAACCCACACACCTACCCACCCATCCACCAGCCAGCCAACCCACCAGCTAAACCATCAGCCAACCAAGCAACATAATTACAATCAAGATAGATTGAATGATATTATTTTCTCTTTCCTTTTTTTTTGTATTTGGAGATGGAGAATTCTTTTTTTTTTTTTTTTTTAGGCATCACTGCCCTGGTGGTGGGAATAGGAGGCCCAGCCTTTGCTCCTGGGAGCCGGAATCGAACCTCCATCCCAGTGGGCCGCAGTCCCGCGCACAACCACTACGCCACCGGGGCTCAGCCCCGGATATGGAGAATTCTTAAGGGCCAGTTTGTGAAAATTACCTTCCCATGTGGCAGTTTGGCTTCCCAGTTTGGGTTGATCACTGTGAGGGCTGCATCGGGTGGTGGGTACCACATGCATATCCTCTTTCTGTAAAAACTCTGCTGGGAAAAAAATCACTTCACTCTTTTGAGCCTGACTTTCCTCCCATGTTAGGTAAGAGTAGTCAACACAGGCACATTTTAACTTTACCATTGATACGTGTTTTTAAATAGACCTTTCCATCCAGCACAAGCTTGAGCTTTTGAAGAAAGTGAGTATTTTAGTCATGTTGTACAGCCACTAGTGAATTTTCTGAGAATAGGTTAAGATATTCAGGAGTGTTAGCCTTTGTTTCTTAAGGTAAGTTGATGAATGGATGGGAGTTACCCAAAATACAGAAGCATAAAGTGAGAGAGGGTTAAATCCTTGTATATAAAGTTTAAAGGTAATTAGAACTAGAGTAATCAGAACAGGGATCCATGGAGAAATCAGGAAAAATGGATTGCATGGTAGGAAAACAAGTCAAACTCGAAAAGAAAGCTAGTTATGATCTCGTCTCCATGGTGAACTTTTCTTTAAAAGAGTAACTTCCCTGAACCCCTGATCAACCTAGGGTTTCCTTCACATGAAGCTGTGCCAATGACTATATTTTCAGTATGGTGAGCATTTTTGTCACCATGTCTCTTGACTTCAAATGATGTCTTTCAGTCGAGGATGATTAAATAAACAAGTGAAAGCAGGAGATCAGGACTAGACAATAGATGTCAAGTAGCTTGCAGAGCAAGAGGGGAAATGTACAGGTAAAGGTGAAGTTGAGGGGTGGGGTCAGAGGTCGAAGGGCAGAAGCCAGGGTGGAAAGTTGTGTAGGCAGAGGCCATTGAAGGCTGTGTCTCTGGCATCAACGTAGGAGGGGGTCCCAAGTCTCAGGCAGAATGGTGATCTTGTCACCAGGAAGACTGAGCAAGGAAGCCGCGCTTCCCCGTTACTGATCTTTGCAACAAAACAAGGTGAATGTTAAAATAAATAAATAAGATCTCACCACCATCCAGTCAATGTTGTGGATTTCTGAGACCATAACTTTATGAGAGTTTAAGAAAGCTCAGTCTTTCTCCCATGGAGCTGCTGGTGGGTTCAAATTGTTGACCAAGGGGTTCTCGCAGCCCAACACGGAACCACTACCCCACCAGGTTCCTCGCTGGCATAAATGACGGGACAAAGAGATCCTGAGAATGTTCCAAGGAGGGAGACATGATCCATTTTTATTAATGTCCTTATGAAAATTTAGAAGATAAGGATTTTACTTTTTCTTTGTGTGTGCTCTTCATTATTATTTGTTTAGTCAAGGTAAACTTTTGTGAAGGTTTTCAATTAGGTGTTTTCCAATATTAACCCCTTTTATCTCTCCTCCCCCCCCCCCCGCCCCCACACCATTTTCTTTAAAAAAAATCTTTTGTATCTTTGCCTCTGGGATGTTTGAATAGGAAGAGGTGACTACACCCTTTTAAAAACTTTAGCTCAGTTTGTATATGCAGAAAGAGACCGAATCTAAGCCATGTAGGCTAATACCTACTATGCAATATGTCAGCACTTACCCGTTCTGTACTACAAAAAAGAAAGTTTAGTAGGCATTACTCATACTAGAGAGATCCCTGGCGGCATAGTTGGTTAGGAGATGGACTGCTTATCACAAGGTTTGCAGTTTGAAACCACTCGCCACTCTGAGGGAGAAAGATGAAGCGGTCTATACCGGTAAAGATTTGCAGCTCCATGAGCCCATGGCGGCAATTCTACTCTGTTTTACAGGGTCACTGAGTCAAAATCAAATCATTAGCAATGAATTGAGTTAATTGCTCATAAAACCTTTCATGGACAGAGCTGGGTTTTGCTTCTCAGCTTAAACTGGGAACACAGGAGAGTGAATAAAGTATTGCTGTGCTTAAAAGTGTTGCTGTGCTAGTTCCTATGTGGATGGGCTCATTGTATACAAAACGTGATACATGTCTCTTCCATCAGTAGATAAGTACGACAAATTTATTTACTAAACTTGCTCTGGTCAAGACTGCCTTTCAGGAGAATCTACTGGGCCAGAAAAATTTAAGACAGAGAAGCAAGATAATGGAGATGTTTTTTCTTTCTGTTTAGAAATCATTTTATTGGGGCCCATACAACTCATCACAATTCATCCATCCGTCCATTGTGTCAAGGACATTTGTACATCTGTTGCCCTCATCATTCTCAGAACATTTGCTTTCTACTTGAGCCCTTGGTATCAGATCCTCCTTTCCCCCATCCCTCCCTGCTCCCCCCTCCCTCATGAACCCTTGAAAATTTCTAAATTATTATTTTGTCATACCATACTGTCGGATGTCTCCCTTCACTCTTTTCTTTTTTGTTGTCTGTCCCCTGGAGAGGAGGTGTTATGTAGATACTTGTAATCGATTCCCTCTTTCTCCCCCACATTCCTTCCACCCTCCCAGTATCACCACTCTTACTACTGGTCTGGAAGGGATTATCTGTACCAGATTCCCCATGCTTCTGGTTCCTATATCTATCAGTGTACATCTTCTGGTCTAACCAGATTTGTAAGGTAGAATTGGAATCATGATTGGAGGCTGGGGGAGAGGAAGCTTTTAAGAACTAGAGAAAAGTTGTATGTTTCATCATTGCTACATTGAACTCTGACTGATGTGTCTCCTCCCTGCAACCCTTCCCTAAGGGGATGTCCAGTTGACTATAGATGGGCTTTGGATCCCCAATCTGCAGCCCCCTTGATTCACAATCATATGATTTTTGTGTTCTTTGATGCCTGATACCTGATCCCTTTGACAGCTCATGGTCACACAGGCTGATGTCCTTCTTCCATGTGGGATTGGTTGCTTCTCAGGTAGATGGTCGCTTGTTTACCTTCAAGCCTAAAGGCCCAGATGCTATATCTTTTGATAGCCAGGCACTGTCAGCTTTTTTCACCACTTTTGCTTGTACACTTATTTGTCTTCAGCCATTGTGTTGGGAAGGTGAGCATCATGGAATGCCAGTTAAATAGAACAGTGTTCTTGCATTGAGGGAGTATTTGTATGGAAGCCCAGTGCCCATCTACTACCTTAATGCTAAACCTATAAATATATGCACATAGATCTATTTCCCATCACCATATATTTACATATGTACATAGCTGTATTTAGACCTCTCTAAATGCCCTTTGCCTTCTAGTTTTTAGAGATGATTTTTTTTGTTTTTTTTTTGGCATCACTGCCCTCTGGTGGTGGGAGTAGGAGGCCCAGCTTTTGCTCCTGTGGAGCCGCTGCTGGAATTGAACCTCCATCCCAGTGGGCCGCAGTCCCGCGCACAACCACTAGGCCACCGGGGCTCAGCCCCTAGAGATGATTTTTAAGGATCACAGAGGTATTATCTTGATAGATTTTCTTGAGGAGCACAGGAAAATCTTGGGGCATTATTATGAAGATGTGAGATGAAAATTAGACACTTTACTGGTGAGGAAAATTGAGCCAAGGAATTCTATGTTTTTCCATCCGGACAAAGTATCTGCTCATTCTTCAAGGGCAGCTTCTGCTACCCTGTGAGAATTTTGCGGGGAAACCTTACCCCATCTATCCACCCCCCAAGGCCTGATCTTGCCCCTTCAGACTCCTTTTTGTTCCCCACACTCAAAGAACACTTGAAAAGAACACAGTTTGAGTCCTTAAGGTTGCCCCAACTGCTTTTTTCCCTCCTGTATGTGGGAGAGCATAAGCTTCTTCAGGGAAAGGTTAGAGAGATAGAAACACTATCTTTCTTCATGAATAGACCTAGATGGAGGATCTGCCAGGAAACAATAAGTTCACATTTTCATATCTTTAATAAAGGCTTACATCAAGAGTTCTGGTAGCATAGTGGATTACACATTGGCTGCTAACTACAAGGTTAGTGGTTCAAATACATCAGCTACTCTGTGAGGGAAAGACCAGTCTCTCTGTGCTTTAAAGATTCACAGACTCAGAAACCCACAGGGAGCAGTCCTATTCTGTCCTATAGGGTAACCATGATCCTCTTAAGTGGGAATCGACTTGATGGCAGCGATTTTGGGGTTTTAAAAACACATTTCTGCAGTTTCATAGCAATGATTTTTTTTTTTTGCATCATTGCTCTCCAGTGGTGGGAGTAGGAGGCCCAGCCCCAGTGCTGGAATTGAACCTCCGTCCCAGTGGGCCGCAGTCCCGCGCACAACCACTATGCCACCGGGGCTCAGCCCTTCTAAGTTTTTTTTTTTTTTTTCATAGCAATGATTTTTTACTTCCCTTCAGACAAGCCATTTTCTGTAAATGAAGGTCTGGCTATGGATTGACTTTGCCTAGTTGTTTGTCACTGATGATAATGGCCAACCTTTATTGGTTGCTTCCTGTGTTTTGTGCACTGATTTAACAACATTGCATATAGTATCACATTCAGTATTATAGACAACCCTCATGGAGCTAACCAGTTATTAATCAGTTAACTCGCAAGAGTCAAACTGTGTACAAACAAAACAAAATGCAACTTGTATAAAACTGGCTTTCTTATTCCTTAATGATGCAAACTTGAAAGGGGCATGTCCCAGGGAAGCAGAGGAAAAGATGAGGCATAATGGATTGGTTGTAAATTTTATGCCATGTTGGGGAAATTACCCACAAAAATATTTAAGAACTTGTTTGCATTTTCCTCATCTGTTGAAATTCAATGTAAACATTTTATTATGAGAAGAAATTGTGCTTTGATTTTAGCACTTGTCTGAACTCATTTCATTAAAAGTGAAATTCATTCAAGTAATAATTTCAAAGGAAGCCCAGCCCTTCCTTTTAGCAAGTAGTGGTACCTACGTGCTCGCATTTGCGAGTCAGCTGGGTAAGGCACAGGCAGCACGCTGACTCAGTCCATGACCAAAGCCTAGCCTGGAGCCCAGAGACCATGTTATTTCTTGCGCCTCTCTCTCGAGTCCCTAACCTCCTGTCCATTTTCTCTATTACAGAATGTGCAGATAGTACTACTTGAGATCAGCTGTTTCCCCAGATTGAACGATAGCTGAGAATGATCCACATTTCGGAAAGCGATATTCTGAACATCTACGTGTGGTGCCTTACAGCTTGACATCACCCCAGATTCCCAGAAGCCCCGGTTGTCAGTAGACCATTAAAGCTCAGGCCTGCTTGGTTTGCTTTGGAGCTGCTTCAACTTTCCAAAGACATAGTGGATGTGTTAGAAATAGACCATTCATGATCACCCCAGAAGATTTCTGTCTGAAATATTAGGTGGACGGGGCCATTAGGAATCCCATCCCCCCTGCCCCCCGCCCCCCGCAGTTGTCTGTTAAAGGCATCCTTCTCCAGTTGTCCCCAGACTGAATGCGTCTGAAGATTAGCCCTTCAGCGTTTGAATGTCTCCACAGCAGTGTCTTGGGGTGCAGCGTCTTCCTATTTCACAGCTGAGATCTTGACTTCGAGGGAGGAATTTTTTTTTTTAAAGGAAAGGAAAAAAGGCAGCGGCTAATCATAACAATTAGCTAATGTGTCAACAGTTAGCACTTTCCATCAACCTGCTCTGAAAGGGGCCTCTTCTTATCCATTCGCAGACAAAAATGCAATGATGTAGTTCAGAAAAGCCCTGGAATTGGCTCCTTGAGGCCCTGCTGAAGCCAACTAAATCCCCCAGGCATTGTTTACAATAATTATTCTGCCATGATGATGTTATTGCATAGGTGGAGGGCAGAGTCCTGAGCTCAAAATAAGCCAGTTCTTTCTTTCTACCCCACCCCCCCTACCCCTGGCTGGCCACCGCCCCCCCTCCCCCCATCAACCCTCAAAGACAAAACAAAGCATTAAAAAAATAAAACAAAGCCTCAATCCCCTTTTTGGCAGCGTTTGGAAAAGCCGAACAATAACTGCGGTGAACAGGCCTTCCAATAACAGCGCTTGAGTGTTTAACTGGTAAATATTTTTAAAGAGAGTATATTTAATATTTGACCATTTGGAAACTCCTCAGTGTGTTTCTAGTCCCGCGCCACTCCATCACTGTAGGCTTTCTGGAGGTCTCTGGTGGGAATCCTCTTACAATGGCTACATTATGTGCTGTGGCCATCTAGACCACCGCTTGGTCCCGGTGTGTTTTAACATCTTTTTATATAATCCTTCTAGTAATAGAAGAACATTTATACTGCGCCGTTTGTAAAGCACTGCACAGTATACCATACGCGGGTCTATATATCTATGTAAATACCATAGGTTTGTCTTTAAAACGGCCTTAAAGCAATCTGTAAATCCCCAGTAGCATCTCAGAATTCTGAGGGTAGGAAAAATGTTTGCTAAAACTGGAATTGCCTTTCCAGCGGCTCCTGAGAGGAGCGTTGCTGGGGCCTGGGGAAGCGGAGATGTGCTGGCAGCCTGGAGCCGCCAAGCCTGCTCTCTAGGAGGCAGGGCACACACCCCTATCGGGGCGGCAGCCAGGACCGTGGCCTTGGAAAAGGGAGAAGTGAGCCAGGTCACCCCGCGCTGGCAGTCCTTGGCAGGGAAGCCGGGGGCGGGAGGTGGGGGACTGTGCGCTTGCTGGACATGAGACGGGCACACAGTCAGACCACTATCAGCCTGCAGAGGTGGAGGCCAAGGGGGGCAGTGGGACTGCAGCCCATCAGCTTCTGGGGGCGTGGGGTGCGGGGTGCTTCCCAGAGGAGCTGTGGAGCCAGGAGTGGGCTGTCCAATGCTGGGAAGGTTATAACAACGGTTACTTCTCTCCAGCCTTTCCGGAAGCTGGTTGTTCTCCAGATGTCTTGGCTATTTGATAGACAAGATGTGAAGCAGAACTTTTTTTTGTTTCTTTTCCACCCCCCCCCCCCTTCCTTCTCCCAGAGGGATAGGTCTCAATCAAGCTCGCTTTCTGTGTTTCCCTGCTACTACATTCTAAAGCCTTCCTGACTCCTTGGAGTGTGGTCCTTAAGAAAGCGGCACTCACCCAGGGCGCGGTACAACACGGATGAAACACACAGTATTCCTCTGGTTCCTTGAGGCTTCCTTACCCCGCCCTATCGTGATCCCAAACTTGCCTTTCACTGCGGGTGAGGGCAGAGTCTGCTCACAGGTACAGAGAAGTGCTCAGGACACACAGAATCCAGGTCAGATAAACCCCTCGGGAACAGAAATGGAAGTAGTGATACCAGGAGGGTAGGGGGGGAAGGGATGGTGAGAAGGGGGTGGGGAGGAGACAGTGGCTGGTGTAAGATATGAAAACAATTATAATTTATAATTTATCAAGGCGGGGGGAAGGGAGGGGAAAAAGAAGAGCTGATATCAAGGGTTCAAACAGAATGTAAATGGTTAGAAAATAATGATGGCGATATATGTACAAATATGCTTGATGCAATGGATGTATGGATGGTTATAAGAGGTGTAAGAGCCACCAATAAAATGATCTCTTTTTTTTTTTAAAGAGGAAAATTAAAAAAAGAAAGAAAATGGCAGTCATATCCCCTGGGAACTCCCTAGGAAAGTAGCTTCTCAGGCCTCATCCTAGACCTATGGAACAGGAATATGAATTTTTCTAAGATGCCCAGGTAACTTAATGCCCAGTTTTCAAGCTACTTCTCTAAAAGGCACACTGGAGCAGACTGCTTATTTGTTTATGGATTCTTATGGTCAGTGACAATGTATTGAAGAGGGAACAAGAGAGAACCGTGCTTTTGAAATCCCCCCAGTTAGTCACGGCTGGCTCAGTAGCTGTGTGCCCACAGCTCCAGAGAACACCTTTCATGTGCGGAATCCAGCAGCAGGGTGTGGGGTTTCAGGAAAACAAAGCAGTGTTCTCTGCTACCAAAGCAAGTCAGAAAGTATCGCTACTAGGGGTTCCAAGTCATACCCACAGGCTTATTCCCCAAACACCACAGTTTAAAAATATCTCTAGTTCTTTAAGGCTTCCCCCCACCCCCCACCAACAATCAAGATCCTAATTCTGCCTTACAAATCCGGCTAGACCCGAGCATGTGCACAGGTACAGATCAGAGCTTGCAATACAGGGAATCCGGGACATAACCCCCTCAGGACCAATAATGGAAGTAATGATATGAGAAGGATGAGGGAAGGGGGTGGGAAAGTAAGAGGGAACCAATCACAATGACCAATGTATGCCCCCACCCCTCTCAGGGGGACGGACAACAGAACAGTGGGTGAATAGAGACCACTCTGTGTCAGAAAAAAATACATGATCGATTATCAAAAACTCATGGGAGGGAGAAAAAATGAGCTGGTACCCAAGGATTCAAGTAGAAAGAAAATATTTTGAAAAAGATGGTGAAAACATATGTACAGATGTGCTTGACACAATGGATGAATGTGTAGATTGTGATAAGAGTTGTATGAGCCCCCAATAAAATGAATTTTAAGGAATGAAAAAGATGGTGGCAACATATGTAGAGATGTGCTTGACACAGTGGAAATATATATCCATTAGAGCTGATTAGAGCTGTAAGAGCCCTCAGTGGAAGAGAAAAGAAAAAAATCCAACCAAAAATGGTTTTGGGGGGGATCTGCTGGGCTCTTCAATTTTGAGGCAGAGGGGTCTACTCAAAGGGGACTGCAGCTGGGCTTGAGGTCTCCTAGGGGGGCTTTGATGGATTTTCAGAAGGACATAGAAGGATCTTGGGGCTTCTCTGCTGAGAAAGTTTCCAAGAAACTGAAACCCGCACTGATGGAAAAAAAGGAACATGGTTTTTCCCTCGTGTCAGGGATCTTTTTTCTTCTACCCTGAAGATGTACCTGTCCTTGGGTAGCACGGACAGGCCAGTGAGAGTTTCCATGGAGAAACCATACCCTGCTCTCCCTCCAGCTCCGCTCCTTTCCCTGCAGACTTTGCTTTTGTCTCTCAAACTCAAGAACATTGAAGAGGAACACAGTGGGAGTCCCTTGAGGCTGTCAGAACTGCCGCCTGGACGTGGTGGGAGTTGAAGGGCAGGTGCAGAGTGTTGTCCAGAGATGGACACCCTGCCTTCAGAGAGGAGGACACCTAGCTGGAGGAGGACCTATTGAAAACACTACTTCACATTTTTAATATTCTTGTTTCCTGACAGTTTCTTTGACTTCCTAGCAATACCTTTTGACTTCCCCTCATCTCTCTCCAGTGTCCACAGCAGTGAATGGACAATGCACGAGGCAGGAGAGGCAGACAATATCTGAGCACGAGTCTAAAGAAAGCGGGTGGTGTCATCAGGACCCTGGAAGTTTTTAAGCAAAGACAAGGCCTATTAAACAGGGTGACACTGAAGCACATAATCAAGGGTCGGAGAGACTTGAGCACGGATCCTGGGAGGAAGTCATGGAAGGGCTGTCTGGGAGAGAGGGTGAAGGAACCAGAGCAGCAGGACTGGCTGTAGGTGAAGGTGGTAGTTGCTCTAGGTGCAGCCCTGACGCGTCTGCATGTGAAATGGAAGGAAACGTTACCTGGTCAGACATCATCGCCTTGGTGACTTGTGTGCCTGAGGTCACGGAAGCAGACATAACCTTGGTGCTCGGGGTGTGTTCTCACTAGGAGCTCACCTCAGCACGTGGTCAGATAATACTCTTTTGTGATCCAAAGGATTTTCGAGGGCTAGCTTTGGGAAGTAGATCACTAGGTTCTTCTTCGCCTGGAGGCTTTGCTGAAACCCTTCCCCCATCAGGCCTCCTTGGAACACTGGTGCTGTAACTCCGAGCACGATAGCCACACTCAGGCCGCCACGGCCCGGTAGACCAACATATGGGTGGTGGGGCTGGCAGGCAGGCCAATTTAAGAGATACTTAGAAGGTAGGATTACCTTCTAACTCCCTGGTTAGATGTGCACTCTAGATAAAAGGAGAGAAGATCGGCAGGGGGCGGGTAGGGAGGGTGGGTGGGGGACGTTTATTTTTTGGTTCAGATGCTGGGAGGGTGAGGCAAAGCTGGAAAACAAACCTGGGGCAAGATGCTTGCTTTGGTTTGGAAGGTGCTATTTTCGGAGCGTCCAGCAGATATCCAGGAGGCAATGTGAAATGAGCGCGGAAGATCCCTTAGCCATCAGCAAAGTAGACTTTGGATTCAATTGTCTCTTCCTCTGTGTTCCATGGGACGCTGCCTTACCCACAATGGAGCCCTAGAGGCAGTGGCACTATTGGATAATTGTTGGGATGATCATCAAAGGGTGGGTGGTTTGAACCCAGCAGGTGCTCTGGGCAAGAACAACGAGGCTGCCTGCCCCATGAAACTGTACCTTCTTAGAAACCCTACAAGGCTGGGTTCTCATCACAAGGACAGGAGTAGGGAAACTATTAATTCTTAGTGTGTGTGTGTGTGTGTGTGTGTAATCAACACACAGGAGGAGGTTATTCATATTTTCAGTTGACACTAAAATGTTTAGAAGGACTCAACCTTGGGAAAGAACATGAGCTTTTCAGTTTTTGTTGATGGATTTTAGAGCAAACACTTTCCCTGAAGTGGCAGCTGAGGACGCTCAATTTACGTGGCTGGAGAAAAGAGCAGTTCGAAACCACCAGCCACAGTGAGGGAGAAAAGAAACCAACTCCCATGGAATCACTGTGAGTCAGAATGGACTTCCTGGTAATGAGTTTGGCTGAGAAAAGGCTAACTAGTATCACTAGTCTTTAAAGACTAGTTAAGAGAGAAGTGGGGAAAGGAGGAAAGGGGTAAGCTAATTTACCGAGAGACTCATTATTTACTGAACAGCATTTGACTATAATATGCCTATTCTTTCAAGCCACATGGTGCTAGGCATAGGAAGGACAACAGTGAACGAAGCACGCAATGTTCCCTGGGTGTTAAATACTGAAGGAATCCATCAAATACTTACATGTGTGCTAAGAGCTCTGGTATGTGAAAGGCAGGACAGTGCAGAGTGAGTGCTGGATGAGGGTGTAACCAGGAGAGCAGGACTGCCCTGGGGAGGGGAGGAAGGTGGGCTCTGAAGGATGCGGGCCATGGGGGGCAATCCTGGTTGAAGGAGCGGTATGGGCGACGCTGGACAGTCAGAGGGCATGTGGCAGGAGTGAAGATGGAAAGAAGCCAGTGGACTGAAGCCAGGGACAGCAGCTCAGGAGATGAGGCTGAGATGGAAGCTGGCCCTTGAAGGCCCTACCAAGAACGTAGGCATTGATTCTGAGAGCTCTGATTTGTCATAGATATATTTTAGGTAGGAATGGGCTGTGATCTGATTAATATTTTTGGAACAGCCTTTTTACTGCATCTCGGAGGAGATGAGCAGGAACTCTTAAGGCTTCCAGGTGAGAATACACGGTTCTTTGGTCTGGGATAATGGAGATAAAGAGAGGTGGATGAATCCCAGACATTTAGACTTGGTGAGCCATTGACTATGGAGCACGAGCAAACAGGGCACAGCCTGGCTTTCTCGGGAGTGCACTTGGGTGAAGGATGGTGCCATTTGCACACACAAACATTCCCCGGTTCGTGGACAGGCAACATGCTTAAAGGTTAAAGTTGAATTTGTACACAAGATGGGACAATTAGGCATGATTCCTATTAATGTCAGCTATGTTTGCCTTAGTCTACAGTGTCCTTTACTGTGCACAAGAACCTGAAAAAAGCACCCTAGAGAGCCTAAAACATTTTGAATGTAACTGAACTATTGTGCTACCAATGATAATGTTTTCTGCACATTGCAAAGGAGTACCTGTTTGCTACGCGTCTTTGTGGTGTTGTGGTTGTTCTTGCGAGGTGCCATTAGGTGGGCTCAACTCACAGCCACCCCGTGGGTGGAACCAAGCCCTGCCCTGCCCTGCCCTGCCCTGCGTCATCCTGGCAATGGTGGTTACATTTGAGCTCATTCTTGCCATCGCAGTGTCAACCCATCTCCTTCATAGTCTTCCTCTATTTAATGAGCTTCTCCTTTACCAAGAGTGATGTCCTTTTCCAGGGACTGGCCCCTCCCGGTAACATGTTTCAAGTACATGGGATGAAGTTTCATCATCTTTGCTTTCGAGGAGCACTTTAGTTCTCTACTTCTTCGCAAACAAATTTGTTGGTTCTTAGGGCAGCTCATGGTACTTTGAATATGTTTGGTCCACCGTACAATTCAAGTTCATCACTTCTTCTGTGGCCACCGTTACTTACTGTCCAACTTTCACATGCGCATGAGGCAATTGAAAATACCATGGCTTGGGAGAGGTACCCCGCAGTCCTCACAGTGACAGCCTTGCTCCTCAGCACTTCCACAAGTTCTTGTGCAGCAGATTTGCACAATGCAAGGCATTATTTGATTTCTTGACTGCTTCTTCCATGAGCATTGATTGTGGATCCATGAAGAGGAAATGTCTGAACATTTCAATCTTTTCTCCACTTACCATGACTATCTATTGGTCCAGTCGTGAGGATTTTAGTTTTTTGTACATTGAGTTGAATTCCTTCCCGAAGGCCGCAGTCTTCAGTCTTCAACAAGTGCTCAAATCATCTTTACTTTCAGCAAGTGTGATTATGGAATCTGCATATAGCGATGGGCATTTCACAGGTGGTTGATAAGCCTGTATAGAATACTGATCCTGTGTTCTTCCTCATATAGTTCAGTTTCCTGTATTCATTCATAGTGTGAATAAATACTGTAGAAGGATACAATTCTGATGCACGTGTCCCTCATTCTGTTAGAAAAGCAGCCTCTTCTTGGTCCATGTGTAGGTTCTGAATGAGAACTATGAAATTTTCTAGATCGTTGTCTGTTCCTCTAAATTTTAATATAGTAGACTTTACAGGGGTGGATTCCTAACTATAGGTTATGTGTAAAGTAAGATGTCTGTGTACAAAGAAGAGTACCACCAGTGTGGTGGGGCCATACTAAGTTTGATGTACAGGAGGGAGTGTCTAGCCAGGACAAATTTGGTCAAGTTAGTGTAGGGAATTAGTAGAGCTTGTTGGAGATTAAGAAGCTTTAGTTCAAGGCTAACGTAATGAATGGGCTAGTTGTATCAAATGCTCTTTTAAGGATTGTGGAAGTCACCTAATGTGTCAATTTAAGGATTAAGAGTGTAGGGGTGGAGTCTAGTCAGTCAATCTGGAAATAGCCAATGAGACTTCTGTGTGGGCATGCCCTTCTCCTCTGAGAATTCTGGGAAATCTGGTACTTTCTTCTTGGAAACAGGAGGCACTTGGTGTGCAGAGTTGCCCGGAACCCTGGTTGCACATTTCAATACCCTGGGAGATTGATAGGACTAGTGATGCCTAGAACGCATCTCACACAAGCCTGATGTCCAAGGTTGGGCTCCCAGAAGTATTCTTTTGAAAGAGCCATCATCAGGCTGAGCCCCGGTGGCATAGTGGTTGTGTGCGGGACTGCGGCCCACTGGGATGGAGGTTCAATTCCCGCTCACAGGAGCAAAGGCTGGGCCTCCTACTCCCACCACCAGGGCAGTGATGCCTAAAAAAAAAAAAAAAAAAATTGTTTCTCTTACTTCTTGTCTATCTTTGTTTTTACATATGTCTGGTTCTCTTAGCTTGCATATTAAACATTTCATTAAAAAAAAAAAAAGAAAGAGCCGTCATCAGATGAATGCGCAACCACAATTGAGAACCTCTGGTAGGCTAGATGTCTACACAGTTTGGGCAAGTTTTCCCAGAACGATGAAATGGATAGAAAGTGGTCTATGCACAACCATGTCCTACAACTCCATGATCAGTTTGCCAGCCAATCTTGGGGCATCTTTGTACTCAAGTTTTACTGAAGATGTTGCTTTTAATTAAAAAAAAACACCATGCATGTGATAGGATTCGAACTATTTTCTTCAATTAGCCCCCCCCCCCCAAGAGTCTACTGATGTCATTAGTATATATTAATGTAGTTAAGATACTCGTGGTTTTTTGGGGGGGGGCGGGGCTTGTTTTCTAGCACTTAGGTTCTTAGTAGGATCCTCAAGGGCCAGCTTCCATCGCAGCTTCACCTGTCGCCTCCTGAGCTACAGTCCCTTCACTTGCAGCCCCACTGACTTCTTTCCATCCTCACTCCTGCCACACACACCCTGACTGTCCAGCGTCGCACATCCCGTCCCCTCTACCAGGATTGCTCTCCATGGCTCACATCCTTCAGAACCCACTTTCCTCCCCTCCAAAACTGTGGCCAATCTCCTGGTTGTGCCCTCTTACAGCAATTATCCCGCACTTGTTCTGAGAGGCAGCAGGGCAGAAGCACAGTTCTGAAGCCAGACCTTGCCCATCGTCTAGCTAGCTCTGTCTCCATCTCCACATCTGGAAAATGACGATAGCGATAACACTAGCACCAGAGTATTAAATCACAATGGCCACATACTAGGGCTTGATAGAATCATGAATGTTGACGTCAGGGCCTCATGATAATAGCACAGGGCTGGTTCTTCTTGTTGTTCAGTGCCGGAGAGTTGGTGCTAACGCATTGTTAGGTGCCAGTAAGTCAACTCCTCCTTAAAGTGGCCCTGCGCACAACAGGTCAAAACACTGACCTGAGAAGTGTTATTATGCTTGAGGCTACTTTTGCAGGTACTGTGTCAATTGATTTCTTTAACATTACTAATTAACTACATTAACATATACTAATGATATCAGTAGACTCGGGGGGAGGGGGTCCCTCTCTTTCACAGTCCCTCTTCCAAGCGTGATGGAGGATCTTCCAGAGACTGGCTCTCCTGATAATAGGTCCAAGGTGCATGAGATGAAATCTCACCAGCTTCTGTTCCAAGGAGCATCCTGGCTGTACTTCTAAGAACTGTTTTTCTGCTGTCATTTTATAGTAGTTTCAGTCTTCTTCATGAACACTATAATTCAAATGTATCGATTCTTCTCTGGTCTTCCTATTCATGGACTGGCTCTCGCAACATATGAGACTACTGGAAATACCATGACTCGGGTCAGGCACACCTAGACCTTCTAAGTGCCCTCTCTTTGGTGTTGTTTTTTTAATCCTCTAAAAAGGTCAGAAGACTTTCCCAGTGCTATCAATTGTTTGCTTTTTGACTGCAGCTTCCATGTGCATTGATTATGGGAATCTTTGACAATTTCACTGTTTTCTGTGTTGATCATGATATTTCTTATTGTTCAGTGGTGAGGGTGTTTGTTTTCTTTATGTTGAAATGCAATCCATCCTGATGGCCATAGTCTTTTATCTTTCTCAGTAAGTGCTTCAAGTTCTTGTTGCTTCTAACCAGCAAGGCGGTCTCATCTGCATATTTTGCCCATCAGTCTTCCTTCCATCGCTATTCTGTATTCTTTTTCATATAGTCCAACTTCTCAGACCATGTGGTCTAGTAGGCAAATGCATTAAGTGTGGTGAAAGTATACAATACTTAGATACTGCCCCCTTGTTCTGTTTGAAAGACTGCCTCTTGGTCTATGCCTGAGTTCCTGGGACTACAAGGAAGTGCTCTGGAATTCCTGTTAGATACAATGTTGTCCAAGGTGTGTTATGAGTCACATAGTCAAAGACCTTTTTATAAACCTCTTTCTGGCATTTTCTGCCTTTTGGTATAGGGGAAAGGATTAAATGTGTTAATGTGCAAAGGGCCTAGAACTGTACTTGACAAGCAGTGAGCAGTGCTTTTATATATATATATATATATATATATATATACACACACACACACACACATACACAAACATGCATATATATGACTATATCTAGCTTCAAGGAAACCTGGGAAATGTTATTTCTGGTGGGCAGCCACATGTTCTGTCAGAACTCAGCACAGATTGTTACTAAAATGAAGCAGGGATCAAATAGTGATAAAATTTTCATTTAAAACAGGACACTTGTGAAAGTGAAAGAAGGCCTCTATGAAGGATAACCAGTTATCATGCGCAAGCTAGAACTGTGCTGGGAGACCCGAGAAGGCAGTCCCCCTAATTTTAAAGTGACTCATTGTTTAAAGTGACTCACAGTAGGGGTCCTTGCCCATCTTCACCCCCAACAAAAACCAAACACACGTGAAAAGCTGACTCCTGTTCCTTGGAGTGAGTGGAAGGGCAGGCAGAGAAGGTGTCTGGTATTTGTCCCCATTTAAAGAATGCGCAGGACTACCTGTCCTCCTCAGACTAGTTTTGTCAAGTGGACGCTGACGCATGTGGGTCAAGGCAGGCCTGTGCTCATGATCATTTTCAGGGGCTCGTGTGAGGAGATAGCTTGTCTGGATGTTCTTCTCAGGCACCTGTGGGAAGGCTTGAGCCTCCAACTTTGGGGTCGGCAGCCACACAGGCTAACCGTTTGCACCCCCCAAGGTCTCCTGGGAGAGAATGACAACTCTGAAATGAAAGCCTGACTGAAGGTGGGAAGAGAAATCAGTATTGGTGAAGTATTGATGAGCGCCGCACACGGCTCCAAGCTCGGCCATGTGCCAGAGCGGAGGGAAAAGCACCGTAGGGATTTCCCATTTCTGGTGAGAAAAGAGTCCCCGAGTGGCTTGTATGTTTCGTCGGGAAACCCAAATCGTATACCCTGTCTCGGAGTCGATTCTGACTCCCAACCACCCTCAGACGGCACAGAGCTGCTCCTATGTGGTCTTCACAGGAGCGGGCAGCCTGTCCGTCTTCAGAAGCAAACCTTTCTGTTTGCTTCCGTGGGAGGATCTTTGCTTATTTCATCCCCTCTGTTGCAAGTTATTTTCCATGTTGGAAACTGGATTGTTATGAGGGTTCGAAAGCTCTGTCTTTTGCCAAGTTATCCTGAAGTGCTCTTAGGCTCCAAAGGAAAATGAGCCTTGCTCTGGGACTTTGAGAGCGAGAGGAACCGCACGAAGCGATAAATCACCTGTCCAGGTCAGAAAGGGAGGTGACCACCTACAGAGTGAGTCACAGGCAGTGAGCACAGAGCATGAGGCCCCGAGCCCAGCCTGCATTTTCTGTTCCTTCCAGAGAACTAACATGCAGTGACAGATATAAAGAAACAAGTGGACAATGAATATGAACTCCAGGTCCCTAACAACATAAGAAAAGAGAAAGAAAGAAAGAAAACCCATCAGTGGGTTGATAAGAGGAGAAACAATAGCCAACTGTGTGTGTGAGAGAGAGAGAAAATTTCCATTCTCTACCTTACACATCTCTACCAAATAAACCGATGCATTTCAGCAAATGGTAAATAATGCTTAAAAATGGCAGAAGCTGGAATTGAGAAAATAAGAACCAGGTGTTGGAGAGAAGGAAAATCAAAAAGAGCATCCATTTTCCGTCAACAATCCCCATCATAAATCGCAGCAATGCCACCATCACGACCCAGAGCCCGCGGGGAAGAGACTGTTGTAAAAATGATAAATCAGAAGCACTACACACCGGGTCTTGATAAAACAAAGCAAGTTGATTTCAGGGTCTGATATATATACATAATCACAGAGAAACAAAGCTTGATCACAGAAGGGCCAAATGTGATGCAAGGCAAAGTTCACAATCTGGCGGCTGTTTAATATTCCGACAGAGCCAAACACAGGATAGCACCCTGGAAATTGATGCCTCGGTGTAATCCGGCTGCAGCCTGATAGAGATATATTACCAATGTCTTCACCAGAACCGAACGATATATATGCCACAGCCTGTTCATCACCTTTTTATGTGTTCTTCATATCCAGAAACAAAAGACGATATACTGTTAGACCGCCTTCATAAAATAGGGTTAACATCTTTTCTGCTGTGTGGTGGTTATTCCTTTCAAGAAGTAATACAGACTGTACTAGGAAAAATATCTATGAGTAAAGATGATGCATTTCTTCACTGATTATTCGGATTGTATTTCTAAAGAAATGTGCTGCAATGTGGTGTGTGGTATTGGGGATTTCCGAGGTGTGCATACTGTCAATCTTACATTGCGGGTGGTGATAGGATTTGAGCAACTTCAATTGGACTCTGATTCTGTAGTTTACTGGTGCTGGTCTAACTGCTTTCAGAGAGTTTGAGTGGCTTAAGATATTGAGGTTGCCTTCCAACAGGGAAAAATAGAAGATCATCGCTTAGGAATTCTGTAAAGATCTTACATAAAGGCATGGCAGTTGCAAGAGCTTTAGACAAAGTACTTAGCTCAGAGCATCCTGAGCCTAATGGTTTCTGGACCTTAGGAAAGTCACTAGTGCTGAGTACATGAAGGGGTAAGAATAACAGCTCTGCGTGATCTCTGCTTTCCTCGCTGGCTTGTGTGTTGTTGACAGATCATCTCGCATGGCCATTCTAGGGTAGAGATTTTTAGCCAGCGATCTCTGTTTCCAGGTTTACATAATGCTTGTCTGGATTGATCCCTGGACCAACAGTGTCAGCATGGGCCTCACTGGGCAGAATGTGCTTGTCTCAGGTTCTACTGCAGAGCCGCCGAACTACAAACTCTGCGGGGAGGGCCAGGAGGCTGTGTCTTAACAAGATCCCACGTGGGTTCAAATGTAGCAACACTGGTCTATGAGAAATGGGTAACAACATGATGACTTCAGGTAGGCTTGTGATATTTATTGTCGTGCAATCACACTTGAGCTTAGAGGTGACTGTCCCTGTTTTCAGGATGGAAAATGAGCTTCAAAATTTCAGGGTCTTGCTCAACTTTATTTGAATGGTTTCGTGGCAAGGTCAAGATTGTGAATCTGGATCTGATCCACTATCTGTTCTTTCTTCCATGATGACTAATGAGACACCAAACTCGCTCCTAACTGGCATGGAAGGCACGGTTGTTGTTCGGTCTTCAGACTCAAGGATTCCTTATTTAGAAGTAAATAAATAAAAGCTATTAGGTGGTAGAGTTTTCTGGGCTTTACTTTCATGTGCATTCAAGCAAAGTTGTTTCCTTGGCATTGTCTGACCAGTGAATATTCCTTGCCTCTCCTGATGAAGGGTGAGGAAAGCAGAAACAGAGCTAGCAAGTACGGAGTCAAAGAGAGTTAATTATACCAGGAACCCGAAAGCCTTGGGTTGAAGTCTTGACTTTGTAGTTCCGTGGCCAAATGACAAACACTTAATTATTGTCTCCACATTCCCCCTTTGTAAAACAAGGGAGCAGGAATATCTTCTTTATTACACAGGTTATAGAAATGGTCAAACGAGAGAAGGTAGAGCAATATATATGTCTTGAAACTCCAGCATGTCCCTTAAATTTAGTGTCGTATTATTATTGATAAAGGTTCAAGACAAAGTGACTTACCATCGTCAATCAGTATGAAGGAATCTCGCCACCCTGGAGATGAGGAACCTCGTGGGCAGTAAGTGAGTGTTCCTTTGCAGAGTACTTAACTGTTTGCTGACTGATACCCATCTTCATAAACGATGAGTGCGCTACTGACAACGTTTGGATACGATTATAAGAAAGAGAGCTTTTGCAAGATGATCAGGACTGCAGGTGGCCGTGATGGGCAGGCACACCAGGGGGCATCCAGCTCTAGTGAAACCCACAGTAGAAAATATGAGAAAGAGTCTTTTAGATCTGAAATACTTAATAGGAAGGTCATTTCTAGGGTGATCTGGCAGGAGAAACTCAACCATGGAGAAATTCTACAACCCAACGATGACATCTTTTTATTTGAAATCTTTAACCTTTTTCCCCCCTCTGCTTGCCTGAGTGATTAAAATATGCCTGTGTGTAGGACACCATCAAGGATTGCATGGTGGCCACTGACATATGTGTTCATTTGGCTGGGTCTCAATTCCCAATACTGTGCAACTGTCCTCTATTTTGTTATCTTTTGTAATGATCTTCCATGTTGTGATATTTGTTGAAAATCCTAAGTTCTTAATGTTAATGGAGCCATGGTGCTGGTGTGGGTTTGGCATTGGGTTACTAACCACAAGGTCAATGGTTCAAATCCTCCAGCTGCTCTGTGACAGAAAGATGAGACTGCTTGTTACTGAAAGATTTTCAGTCTCTGAAACACTCTGTAAAAGTTGAATTAGCAGTGGGTTTGGCTTTTATATGTTCATGAACTAGGATTCATGTGAGTTGTCACAGCCATAAAGGAGGGCATAACTCCAAGTTCTACCCTTAGTCAAGCATTCAAGCCACACCCTTATTTAAGTTACCCCCCTCCCTCATACCTCCTTCAAGTCACATTCTTGAATCACATCTTTTATCTGCAAGAGATGCAAAGAGAGAGAATCAAGCAGAGAAGGACCTGGCTATCACCACAAAGTAAGAGCAGAGTTTGGATCTGGCATCCCTGGGCTGAGAACCTCCCAGCCACAAGGTCTCTAGATACTGAGATCCTTAGCAATCTCTAAGGAAGGCCCCGTCCAAAGATATTGAAAGCTGGTGCTGGGGCCAACAGATGGAGAACACCTTTCTCTGGCACTGGCATTCTTAGTGTGGACGTCTACCCTTCTGACTTGTGAGAGAATGTGCAAGTGACACACTTGACTATGTGGATGAGGAGACTTCTATGCAAGATCTTAAGGGGGTCGTGTGGTTTCTTCTTGTCTCTTATAATACAAGTGTGAGAGAAAAGAACCAACCCCCTCCACACTCCTCCCCCAAATTTAACTGCCACTGAGTCACTGCCAACTCACCTCCACCGTATAGGACAGGGAAGAACTGTGCCTGCCAGATTCTGAGACTGCGACCATTTAGGGGAGTAGATAGCCCCATCTCTCCCCACGGAGCAGCTGGTAGTTTTGAAATGCCACAGGCACACTCATAACCACGGGACCACCAGGGACCCTGGAGGAGGAAAGAGATGTATTTTACAAGTAAGTACGTGGTTACATGGTGACGTGTGTTTTAGAGTTTGCCTAGCAGATTTTCCAGTCTTTTCCAGCAGAGTCCCCCTCACCCAGATAAACTGAGCAAAACTGAAAACAGAACTTGAAAAACGGCATCATCCTGTGATACAAACGGGGGACATGTGTGTGTCCTGGGATGTTCATCAAGAGCATGGGTCCACATGCTTCTGTTAAAGAGATTCTGCCTCCTACTGATGCATCTTACCAACTACTACAGCAGAAACCTTACTAATTTAGACCCAAGGGGACAGGAAAATGAATGAAAGGAAAGCATGTCATCTGCTCCATGTTAAACTTCCACAGGCAGGAAACAGGCCCACGGACATACTTCTGCTGTCTTCCAAGGAAAGAAAAGGGATCTCTGCAATAGCTTTGAGGGCAGCCTTGCTGCTGGAGGAGAACGGGAAGTAGGTCTACTTTCATCTCAAAGGGCGTGGTCATGGCCGCTGGCTGACCCTTTAAAGGGCGGGGCCGCAGTCTCCTGGTTCACAAAGCGTAGGTCCACTACCTGCCAGGTGTCAAAGGGTTAGCAATTGGATCGTTTCCAACTGAGCCGTGAGGCTACTCCTGTGGGGTGCAGAAGGATGAGGCCACTGCCTAGAGCGGAGGGAATGACACGGCCATGCACAAGGGCCAGGAGCATGGAGCCTGCAGGGCTTCTGGGGAGGGGTTTCCATCGGATGGACTGGGAGAATGGGCTGGCCAAAGTGGAAGGAGCAACGTGGCCATGCCAAGGGACCTGGAAAGTGGAACTGCACTGTACTCAGCATTCAGAAGCGTAGTCAAAAACCAGCGCCACCGAGGTTGGGATGTCCGTGGCCATCAACAGAACCCCATTCCAGGTCTGGAAGTTAAAGGGAGCTGACGAGTAGACGACCAGGTCTGCTTACTGGTGGCACCTGCCTGGATCCGCTTGATGGATGCAAGATGGAGCAGTGCAGCAAGGAAGAGATGGAGATGGAGTGTGGTTAGAGGGCTGGGTCGTTTCCCAGATGGTCTCTGAGACGGGAGGATTTCATTCCTTCTGTTGGGGTGGGGACTTGGTGCCCGCCACCCCTTCCTTCCCTCCAGTTTCTCCTATTTGTCATGGGAGGGTCTGCCTCGTGCCTGCTCCGCCCTGATCCTTGGGAAGCAGATAATTTGTGGTCTAGCTCTCACGGGTTCACAGCCGTAAGGGAGCCGTTCCTCAGCACAGCCTACGCCTAAAGTCTCGCCCCCATTTGATTTAGGTGATTCGGAAGCTGGAGGCTTTGGACTTGGAGATAAGCAATCTTGAGATTTAAGATTTAGGGGATGAGATGACAGGGGAATGAGATGTGTAAGAGATAAAGCCATCCACGTGTGGGGTTTCTGTCAGAGCAGCACCGGGGGACTAACACAGGCACTGACCTAGGCAGTGTATGTGCACTGCACATTTTAATCTCTACAACAACCCTGAACATTTTATGGTGATTGCCACTTTGCAGAGGAAAACCCAGGCTCAGCTGCCTCAGTGGCTTGCCAGGACCGGGTTGTCAGTCAGTGGCAGAGCTGGGCTGTGTGATCTCAGGCCAGAGTTCTTCCCCCTTCCTCAGCCCGTGGCTGGGCTGTGGACCCTCCGTGGGTGTAGACATGACTCTAGATCTGAGGGTGGATCCTGCAATCTCCTTTTTAGGACTTCACTGGTCTCTGGAGAACTTCATAATCTCTTTGAGACCGGGTTTAGCAACTTCATCTGTTTACCAACTCCCTGACTCCATGTTCCAATCACGCCGAAATACTTCCTCAAATCTCTCATGTACCTGTGTAATGCAGCTCAACTTCTTCTCCAAGTGTGTCTGGGACCTTCTCTGCGTGTGACAGGAGATCTCCCTGAGCCCTACAAACTACTTTTACTTTCCGTTCCACCACTTCATTTCCAGACACAACTTTGTATGGTATTTTTTCATGTCATTGATTTACCTATCACCATGAAGAGTTAAGATTTGAGAGGATTTTTATTATTTTTGTTTATTGGAAATCATTAAAAAGAGAGGCTGTTTAAGATTACTCGTTGTGCCAGTCAAGTTTCAGACGCAAATGTCAAAGGGGCCACTGGTAACGAGGGCAGTCCCGTTCTTGGAGAACTGGTAACTGCCCTCGTTTGCCTGCAGATGTTTTAAGGTTTTCCAGTGTGGTTGTTTCTATTTAAGGCACATCATCTGTGGAACTCTGAAATACCAACCACTTCTTTGAAATTTTTTGATAAAGCTCAATTCTTAATAATGTATGGTTTCAAATGCCCTTATAGCTGTTTGACCATCTGTAAATAAATAAAATTCAATAAGGAAAGTAGCATAAGGAAGCCGTTTCGGTTACTATTTCTATTTTGTGCACTCACATCATGGGATTTCAAGATGACAGATATGGAAAGAGTGTGAGAACACTTTTTTTTTAAAGATTGTATTTTGAAATTTGGATCTGAGTTCAAACACTCACTGTACAGGAGGGTTATGATTTGAATGTGAGTTATTTACTGTCTTTGTCATTTGCCAGCATTTAAATGTATGTTGGGATAAAGAAAATTCCAGGCCACATTTGAACGACGACGAACACATTCTGCTCGTTCGTTTTCTTTGTCTCGTGTTTGAGACAATGGGTACTTGCATTGGGTTGACACGAATATTGGACGCTCAGATTATTGTTGGATCCAGGGGACCGCCCTGCCATATGGTTGATCTCTGGGTTGCACTGAAACCACTTGAAATGAAAGTGATTCTGATTTATAGTTCTGAAGGTGGCTGACTAAGCCAAATGGTGAGCATTTCCTTATTTCAGTTTTATGGTCCTTTCTGAAGGGGTTTTTTGGATTCAGAAAACAGACTCCCGCCCAAAAGGAGAAAGCCTGTTCCTCTAAGGGAGTTGGTACTGAGTCAGCACAGGATGCTGGGTCCAGCCGCAGAATGTGAGAGCAATCATCTGTAGCAGTTTTCAACATCCTCCCATCTCACTAAGCCACCTGCTGACCCAACAGTCACAGACAGCTACATAGGTGAATACATACCACAGTAATCGAGGGAGGCCATGGAACAGAACTCGCCAGTTTTCTCAGACAACTTCCCCTGGTACTCTGACACTAACAGCAAAGCTCCTGGAGTGGTGAGCTGGCCTTGGGAGCGGTGTTGTGTGCTATGCATAAGGACAACACGCTGTCCTGCCCTGCAGCCTTCCCCACGATGGGTCGCTGGTTGGGTTTTTGTGAGCCATAGGGTCTTTCTTTCATTGGTCTTCCGAAGTAGGTGGCTAGGTTTTCTTTCTAGTCTACCTTACTCGGGAAGCCCCACTGAACTCCGTTTGCCATCAGACTTCTACTGACTGTGTCAGAGCCACTGAGCAAGAGTCAAACCCGAGTCTCTCCCATGAAAGGTCAGCCTCTTCCCATTGACCCACCACTGCTTGCTTTGCCATGGGTAGCATCCAAATATTATGGAGGAAGCTGAGGACAAGGCAAGCCTCTGGCCTCAAGGGACTCAAATCCTTGGCAAGTACAAAAACAGGGGTTTAAGTTTCTTGCCCTGATACATAGGATGGTGGCCTTACTCCGTTGTAAAACACAAAAGTTTGTCTTCAACCATTCTTCCCAGCTCTCTTGGGCTGGAAGTTCTGCTTCTGAAACCTGTTTCTCATCACAGCAACATGAAAGCCCCCCCCCCCCCCCCCCCCCCCCCGGCCAGATGAGTCATGACCACTCTGGGATTCAAACCGGGTCTTCCATAAGGAAGGCAAGAAAGCATTCTACCTTGGACGCATCACTGGCCTCACCGTAGCAGAGCAGACTGCAATGGGAGACATGGAGGAGAAGGGAGAAGAGGAGGCTCCAGGAGCCTTCCCTCACTATAGGGCTCTCAGCTTTATTCACTCTCGGGCACAATGCAGCCTCTGTAGAAAGGATATTAGGAACAAAAAAATAACCCAAAAAGCCAACCTTGAAGATTCAAGAGCAGGCTGCCAGAATTATGAAGAAAAACATTCAGCTGATGCCATTAAAAACATATGGGGATTCTATAAAGCCCCGAAAAGAAAATGTTTAATTATGCGCCGTATGTAAAAGCCATCACATTCAGATTAATTCTGAAGACTGAACGTGCGTGGGGCTTCAGGAGTCCACAGTGATGCATCAATCTTTCTACTCCTTTAAAAATAAGGTTTTTCTTTGGCTGATGACAAATACCTTTGAAACTGCTGAGATCATGCTGCTAGAGTGATGCATGGTGCTTAATGAAGTCCAAAGTCACTCACAACAGTTTCCAAATGAACTTTCCGAGGCTGCTGGTATGAAGATGCCTTTCCTCTCTCTTCCCGACCCAACTCTCCCGTGCCTCGCTGGGTAGGCTGGTGTAGCAGTCTTGGTTTGAAATAGCCCGTTTTGAGCAGGTTTTCCAGTTTCAATTCGCTGCAGTGATTGTTGAATTTCTAAGTGTTATTGCCCCGAACCAAACTCACAACACTTGAGACTTTCCACGACCTGATAGGATAGAACAGAGCTGCTCCTGTGGGTTTCCATGGGAGAAAGACAAGGCGGTTTTATTTCCACAAAGGATTCCAGCCTGGGAACCACACACGGGCAGTTGTATCCTGTTTTAAGGGGCAGTAGGAGTCGAACTCAACCCGCCTGCAGTGTCTGTTGATTTCCAAGACTGTTCTATCTTTACAGGAGCAGAAAGCTTCATCTTTCTCCCTTGGAGAGGCTTGGTGGTTTATGGCTGGCAGCCGAACGCGTAACGGAGTGCGCCACCTGGGCTCCTAAGTGTTCAGACTTGGCATGATTAAAAGAAACAACAACAACCACAATGGTGGTTAGGATTCACGTGCATTCTAAATTGCAATCGAACCTGAAGAAATACAGAACCCCTGTCCCTTTTCAAGACAGATGGAAGCGGTTTTCTTTCACTTACATGGGACGTGTTTTCGGATTACCGTCGTTTCCTTTAGGTCTTCACAGCTGGGGAGAACCGGTGTTGGATTTGACTTCGTCTGAGGGCGAGGATGTTGGATTCGACTTCGTCTGAGGGCGAGGAGGGTCATGACGAGGAGAAATGCCCATTGAGCTTGAGCATCGATAGGCTTTCCACACACGTGTGCCAGATCCTCTCTGAGACCTGGAAGTCAAACTGCAAACAAAGGAGCCCAGGCCCGGAGACAGGAGCACCATGCTCTCCATCGTATCTTTAGCAAGTTTTCATGTTGGAAAGGCTCTCGGTCCTTGCAGAATGACATCTTGCTTGGTGCAGGAGGGGGTAGTGGAAAAGAGGGAGACCTTCAGTGTGATGGGGTGAGCCCTTGGCCCTTGGGGTAGGGCCCTGTGTAACGACTGTGGCTCAGGCTGGGACAGAGCACCCTTCTGTTGCACGCAGGGTGACTATAAGCTGGAACCGCCTTGGCAGCAGCTGGGAGCAACAAGGGAATTAAAACCAGATGCCCCCAAACACCTCCTCAACGCACAGAAGGCTCTGCTGGCATAAAAAAACAGAATGATGGTATAAAGAGGCTGTGTATTTATTCGAAAATCTTTCCTCATTTTAAGAAAGCCACGATTTCACTTTAGGAAAGTTTATGGCCTCAAGGACTTGGGGGTTTTGATCTTCTTTTATTGGACCGGGGAACTTGAAGTAAACATGTGGTTTATGAATCAGTGGACGGATTTGTCGCTCACCCTTGAATGTGTCAAAATGTTTTCTGAAGTGTCAGTCAGGCTCAGCTGCAATGAAAGTATAAAGCTCCTCCCACCCCCTTCACATCTGTCATTTTCTACATTACTTCTCTGATTGAAAATTACAAATGACCAAGCCTGCAATTATTTTTAATAAAGGTGGCAGGCTCTAGGCACCTGACTAGCTTCCTCAGATGCCTGCCTGGAAAGAAAGTGGTGCCCACCGCCAAGCCCCCGAGGACTTTAGCTGCATTGAGCAGACAGGGTCGATGTTAGGCCCAATCTGCTCCCTGACGATGGAATCCCAACTCAACCATTGTTTCAGTGTTTTTCCGGCGATGCACTTGTTTCTGGGCGAGGAAACGGTACTTCTACTTGTTGTTGGCCAGTTACTTCTAACAAAGAGCCACCTGTTTCAGGGTTTACACAGGATATGTTGGATTTAGGGAATACAATAGGATAGATTTAATTATACTTCTCCCTAGGACCTAAGGCCTAGGGACAACTCTACCTAGAATGACATCACTGCCTGATACATGTTTTCTCACTGGAGTGAGAAAACCAAAAAAAAAAAAAAAAAAGAAAATTATAAAAGCTAACTCAATAAAAACACCAACCAGACTGAAATTAGCTGAAAGTATTTAATTTCCTGAATCTCTTCTAATATGCATTAAAGGCTATGGTACACTTTCAGGATGAAAAAAATGGGCTATCCTGAACTCCCCACCATCCCCGTTATTTACAATGTTTCAAAGCTTTAGAATTACCACAAAAGATTTACTCAGATAGCAGAGCATGTAAAATTTAAAATCAATAAAGTGTATAAATTTTACTTGTCTCCTTGAATTGATTCCCTACTCTAATAGCTCAATCCTATAATACTATGTACTTTTTTATTTCCTATGTCATTACCTGATAACAGTTGGATTACCCACCAAGCAAAGCAGGCCCAGGCTTACTAATCTGTAGTGAACAATTGCACATTTTCTCACCACATCAAAGATTCGGCTGCGAGCTATGACTGGCATCTGTTTCTCTCCCCACTCCCCACCCCTCCTACAGCGTCAAAGCCTCCTTTCAAATGTACAATCCCTGACAGGAATGAAGTACTGAGAAAGCAAGGGAAGCACAGGCTCACGTGTGCTTTCTTAACAGGTGAAAGAAACCACAACAGACTGGTCAGTAAGCACAAGCCCACTCCTGCTTACCTGTGCTTATGTAGGTAACTCGCCCCTGGTCTGGAATGAGCTCCAGTCGGTCCCCTGCCATAGCTCTGGGTCAGTTCAGATTTGCTGACAGTGATATATTTCACAGGCCCTGTGGCCAGGTAATGACTTCGCTTTCTGCACTGCCAGCAGAGACTAAGCAGATGAGAAATCTGAAGGTGTCCTCGTGACAGGAGAAGCCCCAGGGATTTCTTCTGATGTGGTCAATAGAGTTGGGCGTTTAATTTAGTGGAAGAATCAAGAAATGTTTGCATTTCGGACATGTCCCTTTATAATTATTTATTCTTAAAAGTGTAGAGTTGAGTTGTCCATCATTTTCTGATCAGATTTCTTTGGGCCATAGTTTTACCCTGGGGGTTAGGCAGGAGCTCATTCGCCAGTGAAGTCTGGGAAGGCTCACAGGGTCGCTGTGGCTCCCACTTTTGTGCTTCAAGTGTCGACACTGGCATATGGCCGTCACATGGATCAACCTGGGCAGTGTTAGACCGAGCCTGGGGGCTGTCCTTAATTGACTTAGAAATAAAGATGATCCTTGGTGAGTGAAAGTCAGGAATCAGGGACCGGTTCTTCCACCAGGTGCTCTTGATCACTGGCGGCATTCGATTCCGTCGTGGTGGTCCTGGGCCCCGGTGCCGCAGCCGTCGAATTGACCTTGACGTTCTCAAATCCAAACCGGCTGCTGAAACCTAAACCTGCTTTCATTTCCTAATGGCCCCTCCTGGCCTGCACAGAACACAGACAGATGATTGCTTACTTAGGCGTGAAAACAGAAGAGCGTCCAGGATTGTGCCAGGTATTTTTGCTTGCTAAAGAAATGCTTTCTAGACAATCTTTCAGTCTTCCTTTTCTTACATGTGTTTAGGCTAGTGATTGACGGCCCCTCATAGAACATTAGAGGATCTTAATTTGAATCCCAGCTCTTGCACTCGGCATTGCAACTTCCTACAAGTCCCTACCCCACTGTCTCCCTTTGTCAAGTGGGGATTAAGGATGTGTGGACTTTACCTCACAGGGAAGTTGTAATGCAATCACCGTAGACTCTGCCAAACTCTATACACATTTAAAAATTCAAAACCCAAGCTGGCCATATTCCTTTCCACCTGGGCTACTATTTAGCGCCAACAGAGAAATCCCTCATTGATCGCCTAAGGGGTAAAGTTACCAGATAAAATACAGAATTCTAGGTAAAGGGTGATTATTAGGTACACATAAACATGATCCAAGCAGTATCTGGGACATATTTGTACCGAAAAAGACAAAAAAGTTTGCTGTTTATCTGAAATTTAAATTGAACTGGGGTCTGTAATTTTCATGTGGGAATCTGGCAACCGTTTTTTAGTATTCTGACTGGAGTAGCCTCCTAGACTGTCTAGATAGCAGCCAAAAAAAACTTGGTGGGGGATGTGCAGGAGACCGTGATGTGAATGTCTGAGGACTTCTCCCAACCTGGTGGCTGCAGACAGTGGGTCTTCCATTGTGCGGATATGCAGTACAGAATCCAGTGTCTGAGCCACGAAGCACGAAATTAAGCCCTTGCGTCCTCCTTTCCATAGGAGGGAACAAGGGAATGCTTACTGTTTGTTGTTGTTGTTTTGTTTTTGACTTTTGGGGCATCACTGCCCTCTGGTGGTTGGAGTAGAAGGCCCAGCCTTGCTGCCGAATTTGAACCTCCAACCCCATGGGCCGCAGTCCCATGCACAATCACGATGCCACCGGGGCTCAGCCTACTTACTGTTTTTGATGCCATTGCTATATACTAATTCTTCCGGAGAATTCTTTGTCCAGCAGAACCTGGTGATAAGGTCTAAGAAAATACTCAAAAGGAGCGCTTTGTTGACGGCCTCAGAAATGAGGACAGGGGTGCTTCCCTGGGTCTGCAATGTCCTTTTGCCTTCAGCAACCCAATGTTTGTGTGGTCCCTGGGAGTGTTTTGCCTGGGTCTGTGTGAACGGGCGATTTCACTTTTCCATGCCTTTCTGACTGGCAGCAACATCATGTATCATCATCATGGTCTCTAGTCATCAACAAATTAGGTTAGCCAATTTTCTATAAGAAGAAATGGTCAAGGAGCTCCACTAGGCCAACCTTATGCTTAAAATTTCAAAGTGACCTCCATTAAAAAATATCTATAGTGTTATGGCCATAGGTGTCTCCTGGCATTTGTTATGTTGGTAATGTCTTGTGAGCAAGGCTGATCAGAATTCTCAGCTTGTACACCTTCAAATGCTGGATCTGGTGATAAATACTGCATCTCTATAAAGTAAAAGTGTGGAGTACCTGGTGTACATCAATTACTAAAACCCTCACCAACTGAGAACAGAACAGCAGTTCATTGGGTTGATCTCCTACACAAGACCTCTTTAAAATGTTGACAATCAAGGCTATTACCTTGAGGACTAAAGTGCACCTGACCCAAGCCATGGCGTTTTCTATGGTCTCACCTGCATGTGAAAGTTGGACATTGAAGAAAGAAGGCCAAAGAAGAATTGATACATTTGAATCATGGTTCTGAAAAGAATATTTAAAGTACGACGGGCAACTCAAAAGAACAAGGAAATCTGGGTTGGAAGAGGGACAGCCAGAATGTTCCTTACAGGCAAGGCTATGGAGACTTTGTCTCAGGTCTCTTGGTCAGGTTGTCAGGGGAGCCCCGTCCTGGAGGACATCCTACTTGGTTGAGGGGAAGGGAGAGAAAAAGAGGAATGTGCTCGATGAGATGGAGTGACACAGTGGCGGCAATGATGGGCTCAAACATCGAGCGATTGTGAGAAGGTGCAGGGTGGCCAGGTCATGGTTGATTCTGTCGCACGTAGGGGTCCTTGGAGTCAGCACCACCTGCCCAGCACCTAACAGCAAGGACAGCAACAACAGCAACAACAATGACAGCAACAGCGGCTATAAAAATTTGGCCAAGTGCAAGATGGTTGCCAAAGGTCTAGAAGATTGGTTGGGTTTTCTGTTTTCTTTTTCATTTCTTCTGCCATAATGGTTTATAGCATCCATTTCTATACCTTCTTACCATTACAATCCTTTTTCCCCTGACAGTATCCACATCTGTATGGTCACATTTGATCTCTAAATGCCCAAGAGACGTTCCTGGGTGGTTCAAGTACTTGACTCCTTCCACTGCTAGCCTGTAGGGTGGAGATTTTTTTTTATCCTTCTGTTTTATTTTTTTTTCCCAGTGATTTTATTGGGGGCTCTTACAGCTCTTATAACATTCACTATATCATTTGTATCAAGCATATTTGTATACATATTCCTGTATTCATTTCCAAATATTTTCCACTTGAACCCTTGGTATAAGCTCCTCTTCCCCCCCCCCTTTTTTTCTAATGAATCATTTTATTGGGGGCTCATACAACTCCCATCACGATCCATCCATATATCAGTTGTATGCAGGCCACATTTGCACACTTGTTGCCATCATCACTCTCAAAACTGCACGGCAGAGATTTAACCCCACTTAGAATTGTATGGAAAGCAAGGCAGGACTGAAGATCTTGGAGAAAACACCCACGGAAAGCTTCTGTGAGCTTTCTCAGACAAACATGGGACTCCCAAGAGTCCAAGTCAACCTGACAACAACGGGTCAAATGCCGAAGACCAAGATTCCAGAATGAGTGATAATACTGAGGCTACTTGATGACAGTTGACCAGATCTTTGTAGTTTGTGGACATCAATTTTTATGTTGGCTCAGAAGAGACTAGACCTACTGTACTTGGGAATGGTAGGTTTGGGCCTTGTAAACCATGGAGAATGGGTGCTTAGTCTAAAAATACCATTGAGGGGGACTCTTTCAGAGGTTTGGAGCGCTTGTGAATTCCAGAGTGACTCGTCCACCTGCTGCTGACCCCTTATTCCTCTTGGTTTCTTTAAAAAAAGAAGCTCAATCTGACTGCTGTGGAGTTGATAATGTCATGTAATAGATCAGCATTTCCTGCAGCCACAATCTGATCTTAGTCATTTTCACATATTATATATACGGCATTGAGCAAATGCTTTTGAAATAGCTTGCATGGTAGCATGGAAAGCATTGCAGTTGTGTGGCTGAGCTAGGCAGTCGTTTTCAACTATAGCCTCCATTTTTGCCCCTCAACCAGGAAATTGGAGAACCCTTACTTCTCCTCCTTTATTCAAAACAAAACTAAACAAACACAGAGATGTGCTCCCTGGTGTGGTGGTTCTCAAATGTGATTCTGTGCAGTAGAATCCCTGATATTCTTGTTCAAATTCAGACGCCCAGTCTCATCCACAGACTTCAGACTCAGTGGGCCTGAGAACAGGCCTGGGTGAATATTCGAGCGCCTTAGCAGCTTCCTCGGGGATACTGTTAGCGCCTTGGTATGGGCCGAACACCCAGAGCTCTAATCTCCACAAATCTGAATGCATGAGGGATGCTGGATGTGTATGAGAACCGTGGGAAACCCACTCCAACCCCAAGGGGTCTCTTTTCCAATGAAAAGGTGCATGCTTATGGACAAAGACATGAACTCTAACAAGGGGAGGGCAGCCTTTCCTCCAGAAAGAGAATCATTTTGCTCCAATGAGTCAGTCCTGGGTCCTATGCTTTTGGGATCTGAGCATGAGCAGAGACGAAGTCCATAGGTCTTTGAAGGAGTGAGAGAAGGTTAAGTCAAAGCAAAGAGCTGCTGCTAGCACAAGAACAGGGGACAGATGTCACAAACTCAGTCATAATAAAAAGGCCCTGTCGCGAGCAGGGGGGAAATATGGGCAAGGTGGCCTTCTTGACAAAGAGCCCCGGTGGTCAGTCCTTAGCTGCTCACAGAAAGACTGGCAGTTCACACTCTGCTCAGGAACTGCGGGAGAAAGAAGCGGCAGCGTGCGGCTATGAGAACTGGCACAGCCTCAGAGGGTCTGTGAAGGACGGCTCCGTCCTGCAGGCTTGGTGTGAGTGGAAAGCCACTCAGCAGCAAAGGCTTTAGTTTTTGCCTGTTTGTTTTCTAGTCTTCCCGAGCTTTTGTTTTTTTAAAGTCCAAATCGCCCCTTGATGCTTCTCAGCTGGTACAGTGGGTGGTGGTTGGGGCCAGAAGCCAGGCTGCGGCTTGGCTACCCATCTTTCCTTAGGACTCTGCCTCCTCCTTTCTGAGAGACGCAGGCACCGAGATAGGCAGTTTCCCTGGTCTAGAGCACAGTAGACACAACCACACCTGACTTTGTTTTCCTGACACTGGAGGGGATTGCTTTACGAGCTCATTCGATTGCCAAGATGCACCGTCGTCATCTATTTGCAATCAGCTTGGTTTTATGGAGATGGCTTACATTCTGTCAGGGATTCCTTGTCCAGTTCCTGTGTGTTTGATATGGGGCCCACTCACCAAATCAGTGGGAAATGATGGTGGCCCTCAATATCCAGTAGCAATGACAATTTTGCTCATCTGTCATTGCTTTATGAGACAGATTCATCCCGTGAAATCTTATGTGATCATAGGATTCTGACAAGATCATAGTAGATGTCATTAATACTACATAACCCCCTTTTTTTTCTCTTAATGACATGTGTTGATACTATACTGAAAGGAACATTCCTATGTTTAATTTTTAAAAATTAGTTGCAGAAGGAGATGGGGGGAAACGACCCTATGTGGTCACTTAGGTTGTCAAGTTTCAGAGGGAGAACCCATTCCTGGGGTTACTGGGAGGATGTCTTGGAAATGTGAAGTTGGTACAGGAAGAAATGAAACAAAATGAAAACACCCAAACAAGAAAGGGGACAATATCTAGTTAGCACAAATATTTGTATTTATCCAGGTTTTTGAATCTCTACAGTCCAGGTTGCCATTGACTACCAGAAATTTCAACTTAGTGACCAGTCTCAACCATGAGTCAGTCCATTCATCTGCACTGGAGCCTAGGCCCAGAATGCAATGAAAAAAAAAATGCTTCTACAATTTATTTTAAAAAGCATTCATTCTCCTGGGAGTGCTTCTGGGTAGTGGAAAACTTACTGACCATCCCTTACCCCAAATGAATCTAAGCTCCCTGTTAGAGTGTTTTTGAATTATAGGGTGCAAGCTATTCTCTTATAATAAATTTAATTAAATAGCTATTCATTTGTGATATCTAGTGCCTCACTGTTTCTTTGGAACTTAAACTCCTTGAGGTCAGGAGCTATTCCTGTCTGCATTGTTGAATCCCCAGTGCCCCTGAGGATGGATGGATGGGGGTCCTGGGGTGGACTTGGGCCCCTCATTGTTCGGGGAAGATGTCCTTATGAGAAAGAGAGTTATCATCAATTGTCGCTCAGAAGCTTTTTTCTGTCATGTGCTTCCAGGAGCAGCGATTGTGAAGCTTTAATATCTACCATCACTGAGAACTCTGGGGTGTGAGTGTTTCAGACTGATTTCAAGAGACAGAGTGTCTGTGTGTCTAACCTCTTGAAGAGACTTCCTCAGTTGGCTATGAACGTGCTGGGGCAAACTAGCAATTCCTTTTTTTTTTCCTTTTCTTCCTACTTAAAATGCCCACATGCTTAAAGCCTTCACAACATTCACAGACACAGTTTACCCCAGAGCACTCACAAAATGAGCTGACTTATGTAAATCTGTCGACGTATGAATTAAACTAGAGAATTAAACGTATGAATTAAAAAGAGACCATCAACTTAACTGTTGGTATTTTCTAGCTGAAATTCGACAGCGTGGCAAGCTTTCTTAGTTCCATTTTCTGGCAAGGCCAAACAGTCCATCTGGAAGTTGTTGGC